>NEEE01003777.1:0-10668 GCA_002278615.1 Pogonus chalceus | reverse complement strand
AAAAAAAATATCCGTATACCGCGAAATTCTCTTCCGAAACAAGCGCAATAAAAGAAAAAATATAAGTATAACCTGCATGCAAAGAACTCTTTGAAGACGAGAGGAAAAAAGACGGGAAAAAAGGAAACTTTCTTACAAAATCAACGATAATGTACTCAAAGGCCCTTGCGTTATACACCGCTTGCACCGCGGGCGAATGTACAGCCTACCATCGAACTAAAAGCGTACATTTTATCTTGGTTTCTTTTTCGCGACGAGCCAACAACGTCACGTATTTTGAACATTACGCAAAGATGCTGAGATACTGTAGAATATGCAAGGGAAAAAGTATTTTTTGACGTAGACACTCCTTCAGTGATATGATCAGTGTGTATATGTTGAGGGCTCTGGCACTGGCACTCCGCGAGCGCGAAGGGAACCACAATGTGAGAATATACTTTCAAGGTTCTCTGCAATACTCACATTGTACGAGATTTATATTATACGATTTTATTTTTACCTCATTTCTTTCTATTTATTCAAACCACATAAATATATATTTTCTAAATTAAATACAGCCTTTTTTGCGATTCTGATTTAAACATATTAAAATAAAAAAAGTTTTAACGATGCGTTTCAATTTTTTAACCATTTTTAAGCGTGTCAGTTTTGCAAAGAGGTACAAATGTCAAAACTGACTCATTTCGCTGAAACGAAAAATAATAAACCTATTAAGGGAATTAATTCTAATATTATACAAAGTGTCTCAAAAGGGTCCGAGTATTTCCGAAATTTGAAAACCCCTCGAACATTTCAATCTCAAAATTTTATCGTTGAAGATGATTTGTTGGTTTTAAGCTGAATTTTGTAAGGTTCGAGATGCAAATGCATGTCTGTTGTACACTACTTTCATGAAAAATTGTAACAAGTTATAAACTTATATTTCTTAAATAAAGCCCTTATTGACATTGTAGAAATTATTTATAACGATGTACCAGTTATTACGGATTAATTTCTAATTGTTTTAACAATAATTTATTTCCTAAAAATTGTTGAGCTATTTATTATTGCAGATGAATTCAAATTTTCATTGTTATCTATTGTGCACTACTTTCATAAAAAATTGTAACAAATTATAATCTTATATTTTTTAAATGAAACCCCTATTCACATTGTAGAAATAGTTTATAACGACGTGTCAGTTATTATGACCAGTTTAGTATTTATTAATTTTAAGGGATAGCTTCATAAAATTATTATTAGTTATAATTTAGATTTAACTTATTGATCAGTTAAAGAACTCTTCAAAATTTTACAGAAAATCTTAAAGAAATATGCTGCATATTTACAGTAAAATCTTAAAATGTCAAAGCAATATAAAATATCCCCAAAAATATTCTTTATAAGCGCCGTCATATTACAAAAATTATATTCAAATTTTACCATCCACATGGCATGCATGTAAATTCCTGCACACATCCCCTTCATAGACGTACACTTTCATATATGAAGTGAAGAAAGAGCCCTTCAGCATTGTTGCCAATACATCACCCGTCACTCAAGCATCGATGAAAAATTGCCACGATGTTGACATTACGTAGATTACGAATATGGAAATTAGACATCAATGTAATAACGGGAATTTTATTTTTTCACCCGATAATTAAAATATCGAAAATACAGCGGCCTCTGATCTTCAACTTTCAACAAGAATCCTGATGTTGGAAATTTTACGCTTCAAAAATGTTAATACATGAATGGTTCAGATTTCGGTATCGCATGAGAAATATATGGTTAATCTTTTGATGCAAGTTTTTTTTAGACTTTTTCGTCAAGTACTTAACGTAAAAAAGATGTTTTGATTATATTAAAGTAAGACGAATATATCGTAGAAAGAATTTTTGAGATAAAAAGAATTTTTTGACTTCGTTTTTTAGTTGTTGTAATTTATCTTCGGATTAGCATCTCCGGGAGTTTTATTTTTAAATTTATTTTTGACGTAGCTTTTAAATATATAAAATAGTTTTTATTTTACATATATACATAGTAGTTTTACGAATAATTTGAAATAATAACGAACAAAAAAGATATGAACTAAAAAGTAGGACTCTGTTTTGAAAATCCTTGCTGATGGTGTACTTATTTTCTCTGACAGTCAAAAACTAGTTTCGAGAAAAACGTAAAATAATAAAAAGTACAGTGTCTTAAAACTATATATTCATTCCAATTGCTATAACCTCGAAAATAGTTTAAATTTCGAAAAGGTTAATTGTTTAAAATAATCTTAAAAGTATAAACAATTAATTCAGCACAAAAAAAAATCGATTTTTTGAAAATTGTAAGGTGGTGTAACTCCTTAAAGTATTGTATAGATACTATAGAGAATTTTTAACCGTAAGATAATTAATTTGGATCATTTTGGAGTTGAAAATAATTTATAGCCGTAAAAAGACAAATTGGTTGAAATAGAAACATTTAAAATCATAAATAAAAAAATGTTTCAAGTTAAATTTATGTGTTCATAATTTTCGAAGACACTTAAGAGTTAGTTAATGAAGTTCTCAACTATAATTATAAATCTGTTGATGCTATTAGAATAAAAATAGTGTTAAAATCCTTTTATTTTAAAGTTATTTAGTAGTAGTTTAAACATTACAAACTACATAAATTCCTTTTACTGAAACAACATGTAAATTTTTTAAATGTACAATGAAACAAGAAGAATATGCAACGGTATAACAGCAAGTAACAAACAGCAACAATTTTGTTGTGTAAAAAATCACAGAGACAGTAAACACTTGCTCTTGGGCCGAGCGCGACGCTTGTTACAAATGGCCAAACACGTGCGTGGAAGGCGCCTCTTCCTTCATTGCTGACGCAGATCAGGACCAGCTACGAGGAATTTTTAACTGAAATCTATTTCTGCATTTAGCTTAGCTCAAAAACTAGAGATTAAGCTATTGGGTAATCTTTGAAAACTTTTTGTTTTTGAGGTCAGAACGGAGCAATTCAAAAAGGAAAATAATCAGACCCAGCTATAAGAAATTTTTAACTGAATCCTATTTCTACATTTAGTTTATCTCAAAAACTAAAGTATAATTTATTAGGTAATCCTTGAAATCTTTTCGTTTTTGAGGGCAGAAAGGAGCAATATCAAAAAAAATATATTCTCCAAGTTTTTTGGTAAAATACTTTGAAGGATCCTTTTCTAAAATAGTTTAAAGATGTTAAACGTAAAATTTTATCTAAAGCAGAATGGAACAAATCCGGCTCTGTGAAGAGTATCATCGGTGTTGGGATGAGGGCAGCGCGCGCGGGACATTGAAGCTCGAAACCAAAACCAGGCGGGACTCATTACTCATAATGAACGCAAGTAGTGGGTGTATGAGGCGGTGAAGCGGCACACCACCAAGAGATCCGGAAACGTGGAAATAAATTACCAAGACCGCTTCTCTTCAACGCTTCTTGGCCGTGTCTAACACTACGATGGATGCAAGATGTTCGGGCCCACTTTTCTTAAAACTTTTTCTATTATTTTAAATTTTATCAACTGTATTTTAATTATTTTATAATATTGTTAAATTTTTACCAGCACGAAAATTGAAAAATAATATACAATAAATTTCAATATTAATTAATGTTTTTTCTGCCACAAAAACCAATATTAATAATTAACGTAAAACAAAAATGATTTATTTACATTTGAAATAATTTGAAATTAATTTTGAATTCTATATATTATAATAAAATATTTATTTAATATATGAATTGTTTGAAAAACACTAACATAGTTATATTAACTATGAATTTATTTAAATTAATTACTTTTTGACACACGAATATAATCAATAAATATTTATGAAATAATAACTAAAAGTTCCGGTAGACTATAGATTCCAATACAACAAATTTAAGTCTATAGAACCTATTGATTTCCGATATGAAATAATTATTCTGTGTTGCTATATTATATATTCATATGAGAAAGGGGCTTAAAACAAACATACACACATACATACACAAGTATGTTGGTTGAAAATTAACAAGTTGACTTGATACAGAGTTTGAGTTGAGACCATGTGACTCATTATAGAGTTCAGAGGTAATCAAACTTTTATCAACTTTTGAACTAGCGTGAATTATGTGTACATTACGGAACAACTTTTGAATTATTAAACTTAGAACAACGCGAATATTATACTAACCGAATATGTTTATCAACAGAATTTATAATTATTTATCGTTGTTACCAAATCAAAATTTTATTAATAATTTCATTGATTTATTGTACAAATGTTAGGGACAACTTTAAACTAGATATATTTCATATATAAACCTTTCGAACTATAAAAATCACCAGCAACAATTTTGAAATGTACCGTTCAATAAAGTCGTGCCCTCTCAACTTCACTTAAAATTTCTACTATAAAACAATAAAACTACATAATTTTATCAAAAAATATATTATTTAAATATTTTTCAGTAATATTAAGACATTATATTATTAATATTTAACTATGAACAAATAATTAAGCAGTATATGAAGTTTATTTATTTAATGACAATTTCTGACTATATTTCTCTGTATATTATTTTCAAATTTTTATTTAATTGTTATTAATATATTAGTTAATAATATAAAATAATCAAATTGTAAAACCAATATTTATTTACAACAAAAATTGATTTGTTGCTTAGACTACGCGCTCCATATACGCTCTTAAAATATTCAAAGACTAATTTTGAGATTATTGCCGTAAAAAGTTTTATTTAACATTTTTATTTGTTACTAACATACTATTTAACATATTTTATTAAGTTTAAGATTGAAAAATTGTTTCAAAAATATAAAAATCATTTTAAATGGTTGTAGTCAAAATAATAATTATTTATTTATTTAGCATAGTTGTTCTTTTTTGAATTTTTTTTTGTATGTTATTATTTTGTAGTTATATATTAAAATCTTTTCAATGATTCTTCTAAAGATACTTTATTGATTAAATTGATTTGTGTATTATGATATATTGAGAAAATTATATGCCAATATTTGTAATATATCTCAGTTTCTCTCAAAACAAAATTTAGGTTAAAGGAAAATGTTATTGCTTTAGCAGTTAAACTGTTAAGGAACAAGAAGATTCCCGGCATTTATAATTTTTTCCTACTAAGGTTACAATTCTTACAATACTTTTTCATAAAAAAGGCAATCCAGATAAGAATCCAAGAAATAATAATCTATGAATCTGTATTTTGTAATAATAAAAAAATGTGATCTCGATTAGAAGAAATACAGTTAGAAATCTAGTGTGTGTATATATACAAGAACAACAATAATGTAACATTATAAGAGTCGGAAGCGAATAACGCAGTACATGAACTAAATATGTCACTTAAAGCATCACTTATATAATAATAACGTACATTCCAATTCCACTCATGTACACAACATACAACATACTATAGAGAATAGAGACACTGTATAGTAGACTAGTATGTACATGCAGGTAACTAGCTCTTGTATGTAAATGCATGTACTTGTATTTCTTGTTCAAATTATTGATTATCTAGAGAGTTTATCAAACACTGGTTCTCGTAATGCCATTAAAGTAAAGTGTAATATTGTACTGGTTCATATGACGTTACCGGTTACCTCAATAACCCGACTACATTGTAATACAATCTACTTTAATGCAACATGCTTTATTGGATATCAGAAACTATTCTCTATTCTGCACTGATGTGACTATGATTCCGATTCCGAGTGTTGGTTTCGTTACATATGTCATTTAATGAAATGTTGTTATATATCTATCATATGTGATATAGTTTTTGGTTTCCTAACGAACCAAGGAATTATCATTTCATCGGCTAAATAAATTCAATTATGTCCAAATAACATAACGCGTAAAAGTTTGGTTAGGATACCCAAAATTAAGTCTACTCAATTCGACAATAAATCTCTTAATTCTAAGAAACTTAAAGATTCTTAGTTGCTTTTAAATTATTAAATAAAAGTTATTTTTGGCTTTAAATATGTATATAAAAGTAATAAAGAAAATTATAGTCTAGTAGCATAGTCTTTAAAAATTTGATTAGAATAATTGTAACTAAACTTATCTTAAAATAAAAGATCGTTTCTTGAAAAGACTGGTGCGAAAAGATCCGCAGAAATTTATATTATTTTAGTAGAATAAATCTAAATAAAACAAAATATTCTATTCTGTTTTGGGGAGTTTCAAGAAGAAAAATTTTGCAACAAATTTTTTCAATCTAATTTAAAATTTATACATATTATAATTTTGTTCTTCATTTAGGCTTTATTTATAATATTTGAGAAAATAGCTCAGTTTTACAAAACGGGACAGGTAGAGATCAGCAACTTTCAGCAATTTTTTATGTTTTGCCAAAATATAAACAAAATCTAAAAGTTTTTGTTCATTTAAACTAGATTCTATTAATTCAGAAAATTGGTTTAATTTTGCAAAAAAATATAAGAATTTTCAAGATATGTATTTTGCAAATAATAAAAATGTGAATTATTTACGGTTAAAAAAACAGCATGCTCTGCTTTAAACAAATGAATGTATTTAAAAAATTGATACAGCTTAAAGCAGGCTGTATTTTATGTGTCACTAAATGCCATAATTAATTCCCATTAATTTATCCAGTGACACAGGAAGACACCATATTAAGAGTTTATCTTCCTCCGCTTTTTGAAACATCAATGGTCAAAAGTAAAGAACAGTTTGTACAGCGATCAGACTTCTTCTATAACACAAAGCTGAATTTATGTGCTGGTACGGGCATCGAATATGTAAATAAGATCTTTTATAGTTTTACAGACTAATTTTTTAAATCTTTATGCTAAAGACGCGACTACTTAAGTTGTCATTTATTACTCTAATCGCTCGCAACCAGGTTCAAGGACATTTTAGTCAACTTGCTCATTTGTCATACTGAATATGCATTATGATACTTAAGTCGGATGGTCATTGTCGTTGGTGATGGTAATTTGATAATATTATAATGGTTTTTTTTACGCAATTTTTTATTTTGATTTTTTAACTTGTTGCTTCTGTCACTAATCTGGTATTTACAATTTTTGAATTTAAAACATTTTTTTATATATAATAAAAAGTTTTCTCTCATACAATTTTTAATCATAGAATAAGTATATTGTGCGCAATTGTGAAGTATTATTATGCACTTGTGTTTAATATTTGGAATATCTATTCTGCTCTCATGGTATTATAAACTTTGTTATTTAAACATAACTATTAGAGATATTAAAATATAGATTAGTCAATTTTAAACATGTGTAAGAATGTTTCTTTATAAAAAAAATTTGACTCGACTTGCGAACAATGGCCCGGTTTACGAACGCACCATACGCACACACGAGCTTTGGACGTTACTCCCGGAGAGCAACAATTATACCCAGTTGTATTTTGCACTTTGAAAACATTATTTTCCATTGCGTTTATTATAGAATTGAATTATTTTTCGAAGGCCTTCTCATTCGAAAGATTAGTTTTCCTCTTTCTTCTCTTCCTTTCTTTTAACTCCTTTCATCAATCTGTACCAGAAACTATCAACCCCAAAAGAAAATTATACAATGATTATGTATTTTTCTATAATTAACGTAAACTTTAACTTAGATTATCCAAAGAGAAAGGCTTAGAAAGAAAATATCAATATGTTTAACTTTAAAGTAATAAAATGTAATGTAAAATAATATATTTGATAAAAATAAGAAATAAAAGAAGTGTTTATGTAAATATTTTTTCTCGTAGTAGTTCCTACATATTAAACATAAATTCTATTAAAGAATTAAAATTCCTGAAGTAACCACAAAACGAAAAATCATCATAGCTTGTTAGTAGCGCGAGTACAACATGGTCGTACTTAAGTCTATTCCACGTCTCAGACATTAACAGAAGATTAAGAATTCCTCGACATAATACTATACTGGACCTAACGATTACGAAGCATCGAAAACAACAAGAAGAATCAAACTATATTCGGTGCCTGATTCATGAAATTTCCAATGAATTGATTTAAATACAGCTAGCGTAAATAAACCCCAATGAATATTTGAAGAGTCAATCTTGAAAAGGCACGTGTATCACGACGCTAGGACAGCCGGCGGCCATTACACAAACGATATTGATTGGTATGACAGTTGTATGTATGATTTATTGAGTCCGTGGTGGGCTGCTAATAAACCTTACAACGGCACTTGTAATGTCCAAGACTTCAAATGCGATTCATTCTCTAAGTNTAGTTTCTTCAATTTTGGTTTGAAGAATGTACCTCATATAAACTTTCTTCAGATTTCAAATGATTGTCTTTAATATTGATTTTGAAGAATTCAAGTAAGGAATTAAAATTACTCAGGAATAGTTTGTTGTTAGAAGAAATTTAAGGAAATAAATTTTTTCAGTTTGTTCTTTATGAATGTTTTTTGAATAGTTTTTTATCTTATGTTAATTTATTTTCTATATCAAATTACTTGTCGTTATTTAAATTTCTTCAGATTTTTACTATAGTTATGAAGAAATTTAAGGAATTATTTTTGTTTAATTTTGTTTTTATCAATAATTTCTTAGACGTTTCTTCTTCTAATATCTATTTTTTTGTAAATTGTTACTTTGAAAAAATTTTGCTACATTATTTACTAAGTATATAATATTTTTGAAGAAATTTAAGGAAATACATTTCTTGAGTTTTAGTTTTGACTCTTTCTTAGATAGTTCTTCATCTAACATCAATTAATTTTCTATAATAGTTAATTTGTCGTGAAATTAATTCCTTCAGATTTATTTCTAAGATAATTCATAAGTTTATTCATATTTAGAATAATAATGAAGAAATTTAAGGAAATACTTTTGTTTAGTTTTGATTTTATAAATAATTTCTTAGACGTTTCTTCTTCTAAGATCAAGTATAATTTAAATTATTATTTTAAAGAAATTTCAGTTCATAGATTTCTTCATAATTGTTCATTAGATTGTATCTAATAATTTTGAAGAAATTTAAGGAAATATATTGCTTTAGATTTTCTTTTATGAATAATTTCTTAGATAATTCTTTTTCAGATCTTAAGTTATTTTATTTGTTGTTAGTTGATAATTAGAAGAAATTTTAGCTCACAAATTTCTTCATATTTATTTCCTACGATTGTTCGTTAGTTATATCTTTATTTAATGACAAATTTTTATCTTAAATATAGTTTATAAATAGTTTAAGATATCAAATAAAAATTTTGAAGAAATTTTAGTAAGCACGTTTTTTTAATTTTAAGTCTACAAAAGTTTCGTTGATAATTCTTCTTTGTACACCCAATAATTTTCGCAAAAATCTAATTAGTCCGAAAATTTCGAAATAAATTAAATGCTTTGAAGAAATCTAAGTTATTTAGTGAATGCAGTAGTATAAAATTTCAATAATAAAACGAAACAATCTATAGCATTTCGAAGCATATATAGTAAAGTCATCGTATGGTGATCAGCATCACCGAATCTTTTGTTCTCCACCGAACTAATCAATGATTGGTCGCCAACAAAAAACAGGATAATCTAGACGGCTGTCATATCGAAAAATATGCTGTGATCTAGTTAGTATTAAAATTGATTAGGTATGAAATATCAGAATGCCAATACTGTACATCTTACGTGTGGGTTGCTCTTATAATTCTTGCATTGCTACAAGAAGAAATGCAAAATTATTAATGATGATTTGAAATATTTAACGTAGTGTTTAATTGTTATTCTTAGGTGGTTATCAAATGATAAGAATTAATAGCTGCAATACCGTGAGAAGATTTCAAAAATTTATTTAATTTACTGATATGTAATTTAATTTACTTTTTAATGTAATTAATAATTTGTTTTGATAACTGTTATCACTCCTTAATAATTTAATTACTGTTTTAATTGTATTTTTGATTGTTTATTTAATTAAAACACTAAATAAACTTTATAGCTTCTACATTCCATTTTTATAGAATTCAATTAACAATTGAAATTAAATATAAAAACAGTTTTATAGAAATCTGCAATTAAACAATTATAATAATTGTCATATTGTCGCTTTTGATACCTAAACCATTTATTCCATAATTGCAAATTTTTTTTATTTTTAATCAAACGCATCAAAACATGAAATACAATATAATTTCATTGTCCGTCATAAATATTTTAAATAATAATTGAATTATAAGCAAAATAACAGAATAATTTTTAGTAAAATACAATCATATTTTAAAGCTAACGTAATTATTATGTTCATATATTTAAATAATATGATTAAATTATGATAAAAATGATGAATGAATACATTATATAGAGTAAATGATAATTTAATTATTGTCAACTCGAATCAAAAATGTAAAACAAAATGTAATGGAAAATGTTTTATTATATTTAGTGCTTTGATGGTTATAGAGACGACATTTAATTGAGTTTATTTATTCAATATTTTCATTTTTATTTAGTAATTATAACAATTCGAAACAATTTACCGATTTTGAGTTTAAAACCAAAGAATAAGATATTTTGCAACAAGTTTGGATTGAGAGTTTTTTTAAGTGTTGAATAACAATCAAATTATTTGGGGTTTTTTACTATATTGTTGTACGGAATTGATGTAAAAATATTAATATTTGAAGCCGTGGTAGCCTTCGACGTC
>NEEE01003775.1:26565-45130 GCA_002278615.1 Pogonus chalceus | reverse complement strand
AACAATGTAATTTCTTTATTTTTTTTATATATCATATTTAATTCTTTGACATTTTATTTACATAATATATAAAGTATTTAATAAATAACGCATATTTATTTATTTATTATAGTTACTAAGCTGGCAAAACATTAGTTAAAGACAAAAATTAGTAATATGCATTATTATAAAAATACTTTGCATATTTCTACTTTATTTATAATTTATTCAACTCATAATATAAAAATAGAAAGAAATACTGTCAAAAAGAACAACTGCATGATATTCATTTTAAAAAATAAATTAACAAAACGGTCATAATTCATTTATTTGAAAGAAAATACGTCATGAATTACAACAAGCAAGAAAAATAATAAATAAATTTAATATCGTTCAAATAAAATAAAACCATAAACATTTTATTAATATTTATTTTCCAAATCATAACAAAATAATAAAATAAACAGGTGATTAAACTTGCTTGTTATAAATTGTAAAATCGTTTAAAAAAAAATAAATTTATACATTAGTTAATTAATAAATCTTAACAAAAGCAAAGTAATAACAATTTTATAAACATATAAATAACAGCGATTCTTTCATATTATAAAACTGGTGATCATCATATTTAATAAAGTATATATACGAAGAAGTAAGCCGTCTTGATAATTTAATAATCAAAATAATAATAAAAAAAGATAAAAGAAAAATTATTCCTTCCTATAAATGACTAAATAAAGAGACAACGGCCAACTTCTAAATATACAGACCTGTTTGTAGAAAATATTAGAAACCTTTTTGTAATGTATGGTAAAATAAAATTTCCTGACCATCATACTCATTTGTAAAAAAGTCAAAAAAAGAAAAAATATATATATAATAATAAATCGTCCTTAAAATTGAAAACCACCCATCGGCACCGATTGGTCTGCATTGAATTGATATTGTTGTTGTTCAGCATCAACTGCTGGAGCTACTCGTGTATCTTCTTCTTCACTTCCAAAGAAGTGTTCAATTATATCAAACGCTTTTTGATATATATCCATATTTTCATGAGATTGTAAAAATTCTATTTTATCTAGGCCTACCAACAACAAAAAATATATAAATATATACTTTAAATTATGTAATAATGAGATATTTACCGTAGCATTCTTCGATAAGAACTGCATATGGGTTGATACCGGAATGCGCTTTAGCATCCTGATCTCCCAATCGTAAAATATTCTCTAAACCATTAAGCGCAACTTGTACAATCTTGGCATCCATAACCGTTAATAGGTCACATAATGGGCGAATACAACCCTGGGTAACAAGATAACGGATTTGATCCGCGGTACCACCACTTGTAGCATTTGTTATCGCCCAAGCAGCTTCTTTACGAGTTTTAAATTCGGCTTTACCCAAAATGTCTATAAGAACTGGGAATATATTTGCATCGATAACCGCCTAAAATTATTAATCATAGTTAATTTAATAAATATTTTGAAATATAACAAATAAATTTACTTGTATTTGTTGTCGATTTCCAGCTGTAATATTTGAGATAGTCCAACAAGCTTCCTTCCTAACAGATTCCTTACTAGATCCTAATAAATGTAACAAACAAGGCAACGCAGAACAATTTAGCACAACCTGTGTCTGAACATCATCGCCAGTGACAATATTTCCAACAGCTCTAAGTGCCGCTGAGACAACATTTGGTTGTTCGTGCATTAATAATTCAACAAGTCGTCGACATACTCCAGCATCGATAACAGCTTGAATTTTGTCGTTTGGGCCATCGGATAAATAACTAAGAGCCCAACATGCATCTGACAAAACATCGCCATCAGAGTGGAATAATAATCGAGCGAGCACTGGTAGACAAGGGGATACTTTTGTGAATTCTGGAGGTGGATTTTTACCTAAAAATAAATCAAAATAATAAATTTATTTAAACAAATATAAATAAAATTATAATCGCACCTCGACAAAGATTTGAAAGTGCCCAGACAGCGTTCCTAGTCATTGTAAGTCGTGATGCTTTATTCAATAATTGAAGCAAAGGTATAAGAATTCCAGAATCTAAAACATGATCTCTGCATTCTGGTGAATCACCAGCGATATTTCCAAGGGCCCAAACGGCTTGTTCTTGAACATCTTCAAATTGACTGCCTAATAGGGAAATGAAAATTGGTACGGCTCCCGCATCGATTACCATGCGCGTTTGTAATGATGTACCAGACGATATGTTGGTAAGCGCCCATGCAGCTTCAAACTGAAATATTCATTTTTATAAAAAAAAATGCAGATTAAATCTTTTCATATAATAATTTTTTTTTTTACATTTTATTTGCTTACTATACAATATATTAGTTTGAAAAATAAAATAATCAAAATAAAATATATTTACGCTAATAAAATGTATAAATTATAAACATTTTTGAATAAATACGGAAGCAAATAATTAACAAATAGTTTAATCTCACAAAATAAATTAAAAAATATTCTTCTAAAAATATATTTTCCATTAATCTTCATCAATTTATAAACCATATTAAAAATAATAAATAAATAAATATTTGTTGATATGTAGAATATTTCAAAATTAATTATTACCTAAAAAGTACCAAGTAAAATGTTTTCACGTTAAGTAATTTAAATTATTTCGATAAAAAGTAATAAATGAAAAAATCTAACCTGTAAAGTGCAATTGCTGTTATTTTGTAAAAACTCTACAAATCTGGGCACAATTCCTGTTTGAATAACTTCATCTATAGGAGGGTTTGGTTCGCGACTCAATAATTTTCTAAATTTCTGTGTTGCGGCTAATTGTTCATCAACATTGGTACTATACAACCCCTGAACCATTAATGGCGTAATCCCCGGTGCGACCGGTGACAATATATCGACGTCTGCAGTTTCATGTTCATCTGGAATAACTACTGTATTAACATTTCTTCGTTTTGATAATTGTTGTTCCCTTTTTTGCTTTCTGATTTGTACACCTTCTTCTTCGCGTCGCCTTCGTAGCTCTTGTGAATCTAATGCTGTGTTTTTATATCGATGCTTATGTGCAGACCCTGACATCTGAAAATATCGTTTTCCTTCCTTATTACTTTGATGTTCCATATCATAGTAAAATGCCAATAAAAATTAAACAAGATATTTAAAAAAAAACAACAAATAGTTTCTATGACGTGGATTTCGTCAATTTTTGACAGTTCATGACATATAATTCTGTCATTTTGACAAAGTTCATTGAAATCACAACCGATAATGAATTTTTATGTATTATAGGATTAAATTATTCAAAGAAAATTATTAATTTATTGCAATTAATTGAATGATTTTCATCTGTAGTGTCATTACCATTGTATAATGACTCATGGTCATCAATTCCAGAAAAAGTATTGATTAACATGCACATATATAACTTTTGAGAGAAATACCATAAATATTGTAATTAATAAATTACTAAAATTACATATATATCATCACTTTAAAGAAAAATCCTGCAAAATAAAGTATTAATTCGAATTAAATAAAAATGAAATGAAAAGTTTGACCAGATGACATTTTAGAAACTATTAATATCTAATTTTAATTACTATACTTTAATTTTTTAAATATTACGGATTTTAATAAAAATTGCATGCAAATTTGATATTTCTTACCGTTAATCGATGAATATAAAATTAATCTAATGGTGGAAATATAGTGAAATTTTCAATCCACCATTAAATTTCAACTTCAAGGCTTTTACTTTCGATAAAATGCGTTCAGTAAACTATATATCACATCCTTAGATCATATATGCATGATGATTACAATAAATAAATAAAACTATTCCGGAGATTTTAGTTCATTATTATAATAAAATATTCAATAAAATTACTTTAAATAGCATATTTATTAAATAAAATCATATAAATAATTGAAAATAACACTTTTATTGATGTGTTAGTTGTAATAATTCATCATATTTAATTTACAATTTTACATTTTTCAAATAATAAATCTTACGTATTTTATTTGTAAAATAAAGTATAGGAATATGTTTTTATAGATTTATATTTAAGTTTGCTTTATAATATCGTTGAACGCATACTTTATAGAATCATCAAAAATTCGATTCGAACGCTACGTCATTACGAAAAATGGTAGCTTTCATTTCGGGCGTAGTAAATGGAAGTGACATTTGTAACCGGGTGTGATATTTGAGATATTTATAAGTAGTTAAATAAGATTTATAAGTACTTTATAGTTTTATAATAAATACGCAAGGTAAATACTTATTTTACTACATATCTCAGTCTCATTATAACTTGTACATCGTACAAGCATCCGTTGCATGTGTCATTATTGATTTTTATTGTCTATTTTAATAATCGCACTAAATAGATGCTTGTTTCAGTCCCTATTAACGATTTTGAATATATTTTATGAATAATTAAAATAAATTATCTAAAAATCAACTATTATTTTGATGAAATAACAAATGGAACATCAAACACTAATGTATGTCATGAATATTTATATTTTTTTTAATGTCTAGCACAATGTCGGACCGAAAAGCAGAGTTAGAACGCAAAAAAGCGAAGCTTCAAGCTTTGCGGGAAGAAAAAGACAGACGAAGGAGAGAAAAAGAAATGAAAGACATGGAAGATGCAACTGGAAGGGCTGCCGGAGCTAGTCTTTTAGATAAAGACAATCGTAAAGAAATTGATGAAATGTTGTCTTCGTTGGGTGTGGCTCCTGTTTCTGATGTTTTATCTAGTTTATCTAGCATGAATTCTTTAACACCAGAACATAGTATGAACCACACACCAGACACCAGTTTGCAGCCTAATAGCCTCAATAATTCGGCTAGGTACTTAACTACAATATATGTCTTTATTTTGACAAATAAATATTTAATAATCAAGCTTTAAAAAAATCAAATATTGATTATTTCAAAATAACTAAATTTATAATTTTTAAATTCGTATGGGCTCTCATTTTGTTGCAATATTTAAATAAATATCGCTATTTTTTAATTGTATATCGAAACAAATGCAGCAAATATCTGATGTTTTTTCCTCGGATATAGTTAAGCGAAATAATTATATATAGTATGTTTGTTGAAACATTTTTTTAACAGCGCAATGGGCCGCAAAAAAGAACCTCAACTTAGCGTGGTATCCATTCAAACAACAAATATAGCGCCAAAAGAAACAGTGATGTACACAAAACAAACGCAAACAGCGACAAGCGGACATGAGCGAGACGGTGAGTATTTATAATTAAAAAAAAAAACGCCACAAGGAATATTTTCGTAAGAAACTTCACTTTACAAAGAAAAACATATCTAATTGCATCAAAATATATATTTAAATTTGATGTGCTTTGGCTGTTTTATTTCGGGATTTTGTTTTTCAAAATTTTAATCATTTTTATTTAATTTAGTAGGAAGGAAACGTTCATATTTCATCATACTGTTTTGGTTTTATTATTTAATTTAATCCGTATTTATTTATTTAATTTATTTATTTTTCTGGTGTAAACAAGTCTTTTAATTTAGAATAATTTCAAGATTTGTTAAAACACCAAAAGGGTTGTCTCGCATGAGCTGCACGCATTTTTGTTTTATTTGTATTTTTTGTTTTTTTTATTTGTCAATATCACAAGTTGTGTCCATGTATTATTTATTTATTAACACAATATAACAATTTTAATCGCTCTATAGCTTTGCAGTTTGTAGAGAAGAATGCATTATTAATATTATAATTTGCTAGATAGAAATATTTTAAAATATAATCACTCCCGTAATATTTAATTCATCATACTCATGTTATTTGGTTTATTTAAATTTTGTTTATTTGCCTGGTTTAGACTGGATGTAAATATGCATTTGCAATGTATAGTTTATATTAGCAAGCAGTACTTGCAAACAATGCACTTCGTATGTCAAAACATTTCTTATTTTACATTTTACATTATCAAAACAAACGCATTTGATATTATATCATAAGTCCGATTTTTCTATCTTTGAATTAAGTTAGGAATTATAGTTATATGTCACTATTTATAGGGTATGAAATTCTAAAAATGTTTTGAAAGGACCTTGAGTAGCGATGGTAGTATAAATTCTAGTTGAACTCAGAATTGAAAGCAGACTGTCACTTATGTGACGTAGTACGCTTCAAATTCTGAGTTCAACTAGAATTTATACCACCATTACTGCTCAAGGTCATTCAAATCATAATTTTAGAAAGTAGGGTTATGAATAGAGTTTTAGAATGTGAAAAAAGCGACTATTTCTCAAAAATAATATCCATAATCTCTTTAATAATGAATTTAATAAAACCGGGTTTTATTAAAATAACTAATGAAATTATAATTAAAGAAAAAACTTTTGGCATTAGTTGTGAATTGTTTATATAATACGTATTTCTTGCAAATATAAATTATACGTAAATAGAGCAGTTTTGTATACACATACTCTAATGTTAAGTTTCTTTTTTAATGCTGCGTTTTAGATCTTGGATATTCATTTTCAAAAAAGTGTGAGTACGAAATCTTTTGATAATTTCCATTCTATACCAGGCGGAATTTACATTAGTAGAACCTCAGTTGGTCACTGAACACGAATATATCCTATCTAACACGCTTATTAAGTACTAATTGCTCACTGTTCTCAATCCTAAACTTGAAACACATTTTTTGTTTTGTTTTTATACATTTTTCATTCATTGTTTTTATATAAATTTGTTTATTTGTGCGTTATTTATAAGCTTCATATTATTTTATTATTAAATATATAAAAAACACTTATTTAATTATATTTGAATTGGTTCAATTTGATATATAAAGAAAAATTGAAGATGTGTTGATTTAGACAGGTTAAACTGTGTAAAACATGTCGGAAATTTAAACTACTACATTTTTAGTTTTAAAAGCAGTCAAACTTAAGTTTAAAATATTATATTATCATTAAAATTTCATTACCAATAAAGTAATTAATATTTGGGATAGTCTACATCAGTAAAAACTAAAGTTCTTAACTAGAATAAGCTGTGTACAAAATGTCTGCAGTTAATGTATTTAATGAAAACATTGAGGGTTGAGAACAGAAAACGCGGTGCCCCGCAAACGCAAACAAATAAACACATTTAACATAATAAATAAGCCGCGAGGCCATTGCATACTGCATACATGATACAAGGTTGTGTGATGTGTCGTTGCTAACAAGGATCATCTTCTGCTGCCTCTTCTCCACTTAAAGGCTACTTTGAGGACTGGTGGCGCCCGCGGAAAGGTGGGTTTCTTATTGATCTCGTGTTGTGTTGTATTATTCCACTACCTCACATAGTGTGTAGTGCACTAGCACTACATAGTGTCCACTTAAAATAAATATGTTTGTTTCCTTTCTCGCGTAACTTCCGGTACATTTAACGCGAATTGCAGAAATACCATCGCTGGATGAATATATAATCAGATTTTAAGTTTTAAATATGTTATAATATGATTATATGTATATTAAGCGATGGTATCGTTAAGAATATAAATCAGTGGCCATTTATAGTTGATTAATTTGAAATTAAATACATGAAATGATAATTCGTGTTATAATTTTAAATTATTTATCAACTTATATAGTTAGTTAACAGTATGATGATTACATGATTGCATATGTAAAATTACGTTCATAAAATGAACATTTAATGCGAATAAAAGTGAATTACATATGCATACATGTTTTAGAAAGTAGTAAACGGTGTTTATCAACATTGATAGTAATAATTTGTTCCTTTTCCTATCCTAGCTCATGCGACAGACTATTACGGTAAGTTTTGATTTCACTTGGTTTCATTATCATTTTAGTTTTTAAGTTTTTTTTTTTCTTTTGTTTTTAATTTGATTTCGAGTTATTTTTATTTTATACGACTCTCCACCCAGAACCTTGTTTTGTTTGCTTATCTCCGCTCTACTTTTTTTGGTTATGGGTTTTCTTTATTGCCAGCCCTGGTGCTCCAACCAATCCTAACTCTTAACTCCCTCCATCAAGTATGATAAGTGACTTGTTTGTGCTGGTTTACTTTGATCGATTGTTGACTAATTACTTTGGTTTACTTAGACGAGTTGTATTTGTCTCGCACACTTGCCATTATATAACATTATTTTAAAATATATCACCTGGTTTTTTACGTTATTTAAAAAAATATATTAATTAATTATAAGGGTTGTTATGTTTTAAAATAATTGTATTAAATAAAACACCGTGCACCGCGCACATTAGCGACATAAACATTCCCGTAATTTGATAAATCTTCAAATAAAAGTCATATTACGGCGAAAATTAAAATAGATTTAAAAAAACGAATGTACCACGCGTAGCATGCCCGGCAAGTGCCAGACAACCCTTCTCTCACCCCCACATAAAAAGACACGTCGACTTTATTGCTCTAATGATGTGATTGTTGTTTCTCTTCTTCCGTTCCAAGACGAGTACAATCTAAATCCGGGTTTAGAATGGGAGGACGAGTTTACAGGTAGGTATTATAGACAGCCAGGCAGGCAGCTACCAGCCAGTTGGCCACCTCTATCCACCTTAGCCATCCGCCATAATTGCTAGCTTTGCTGTGTTTGTGTGAATTGAATGCATGCAAAATATGTTCGGTGATCTACTTCTTAAGAACGACAGTCACAAAGCCAAAAAAATTTTATTTTCATTCAATTTAAATTAATCTTAAACAGTATATGCTGCAAAACAAATGAAACTACTGCTTTCGTGCAGGTTAAACTGTGTACAATATGGCGACAATTCATATTCATTACTATAGTAATACATAAAATACTATAGTTTTAAAATTAAATATAAAATCAATGCAATTAGATTTTAATTCAAAAGTTATCGATTGTCGTTCTTTTAAAAATAGCGCATGCAATTTTAAAGTCGGTTCAATTTTATGTTGTACGAATGAGAGCATGAATTATGTAAATAATTATCGTTTAGTTGGAATAAGCATGTATCCAGCAAAGCTTCGTCAAAAATTAACTGTTCGCTAAAACTAACTAAACAAAAATACTTCTGCATGCAATAATATGTCAAAGAGTACTTACTAAGTAAATTTTAATAAGAAATGTTAAATAAAATTAGGTTTACAGTTTAAAGCGCGTCAAATTTATTTACTCTTTGTCAAATTATAAAGTGGATTGCTCGTGGTCGGGGAGGTCAAAAAAAATGAGTCGCCGCAAAAAGCGATGGGTGGAGAGTGAAACGCATTATATAGAAATCGGAAAATCAACGGTGGTAAAAACTCAATTGACGAAGAAATCTATATAATGTACGGATTCAAAATTTGCATGAAACTATCAATAAAATCAACAATTTAACTTCAACGGGCGTTCGATCTTGTCACCTTCATGCACGATTTTGGTGCACATCTTTTCTAGTGGTTTGATTAGCACATTTTTAATAAAATCTGCTTATAAACTAGAAGTTGTGAATGTGAACAAAAGCAATAGAAAATATTTTACTATTATATTTAAAAGTTGTATTTTTTTAATATGTTCTATTGCCAGCATGATTGTAGATTCTTAGCACATCTTTTTTTTATCAAAATATGTGTTGAATGTATGTATTTGTATGTGTGAGTTTGAGAATCGGCAGCTTATTCACCACAGTTTTGACTTTTGATGACCCGCAAGCTGAAGATGAAGAAAGTTCGTTGCCGCATCTTGATGGATTCCAAAGTAAACTTCCGCCTGGAATTTTGCCCCATGGACTACCGCAGGTTAAAGAAGTTCAACCCGCTGTTACAGCATTGGAACAAGAAAAGGCCAAGCAAGAAGTTAAAGAAGGTGATTTAATAACGACTTCACCAATTTAAAATAAAAAGTATTTATTGAAATATATTTTAGTAAGAGAATTAAGCGAAGAAGAAAAACAAATGATAATTCTTTCGGAAGATTTTCAACGATTTGTGGATCGCGCTGGAAGATTAGTCGAAAGAGCACTTGCAGAAAGTGTTGATATTTACACAGATTATTCTGGCATGGGTGATGGAGAAGATGGAGCGTAAGTTCCATCAAAATTTAACGTCGCCATTTTATATTTAAACGTGGATTTTTTTTAGTGATGAAAAATCGCATCAACGACTTTCTCTCAACCGTTCATTCTTTGATGAACGTTGGTCCCGAAATAGGTGTGTAACCTCAATGGATTGGTCTCCCCAATTTCCCGAACTTATGTTGGCTAGTTACCATAACAACGAAGATTCTCCTAATGATCCAGACGGCATATGTCTTGTTTGGAATACTAAATTTAAGAAAACTACTCCTGAGTATATTTTCCATTGTCAAAGTGCTGTTATGTCCGCGTGTTTTGCTAGATTTCATCCGAATTTAATCTTAGGTGGAACCTATTCTGGACAAATTGTTTTATGGGACAATCGGGTTCAGAAACGAACACCTATACAGAGGACTCCGTTATCTGCGACTGCACATACGGTGTGTTTTTTAATTACATTCTCCAAGTGTTTTTTGTTTATTCAGATTGTTTTTATAGCATCCAGTTTATTGCATGAGCGTTGTAGGAACTCAAAACGCACATAATCTTATATCGGTATCAACAGATGGACGTTTATGTTCTTGGTCTTTGGATATGTTATCACAACCGCAAGAAAAATTAGAACTTTACCGACAACAAAGTAAACCAGTAGCTGTGACATGTTTGGCATTCCCTCATTCCGATGTAAATAATTTCGTTGTGGGAAGTGAAGAAGGCGCTGCATATAGTGCCTGCCGTCATGGCAATAGAGCGGGTATTACAGATACGTACGAAGCACATCAAGGACCAATTACTGGAATAAGTGCCAATGCGGTTCAAGGGGGAATCGATTTTTCACATCTATTCTTAACTTCCAGTATTGATTGGACTATTAAATTATGGAGTCTTAAGGTATATTATATAATTTAAATGTAATAAATCTTAAATTAAATGTATTATTTTCAATTTTCAGGAAACAAAACCAATTTATTCCTTCGAAGATAATGCAGATTATGTTTTGGATTGCGCATGGAGTCCAACTCATCCTGCATTATTCGCCGCTGTCGATGGAAGCGGACGTTTGGACTTATGGAATTTAAATCAAGATACAGAAGTACCAGCTGCTTCAGTCCAAGTCGAAGGATGTCCAGCTTTAAATCGAGTATCATGGACTCCTTCCGGATTACATGTCACTGTCGGAGATGATACCGGAAAAATATGGGTCTACGATGTAGCAGAAGTAAGACCGTAAATTCATCGCCTACTTCAATATTTAATAAATAAATTTATTGCAGGGTTTCGCTCATCCAAGACATGATGAATGGAATAAATTCATGTACACAATTCAAGAATTACGGAATAATCAAGCCGATGAAGAACTCGAGAAATTAAATTTAACAACAACAGTGTCATCAGCACCTTTAACGAGTATGTCGTCGTTATCATCCTCACCTTTACGATAAAATAAATTAATCTATAAAATAAAGGTCTTGTGGCATTTCGTGCAATAAGATCTGTACTTCCAAACGCTTCATTTATTTAATAAATTACTAAATGTATAGTTGCAACAATATGTCTACACCAGTTAAAAAATGGCAGCTAAAGCTGTTAACTTCTTACGATTTAGGTTTAATTTAAATATATTCAATTTTCGGAATGAATTTATGCTTTTTTTATTTTAATAAATAACCGTTTTGATACAAATTATAAAATATTTGCATCGTAATATTGAAGTTTTTATCATTCCTTTGGAATGGATGCCTTAAATAAATAAAAATCGAAAAGAATGAAGTAAGATAAATATTAACGTATTTAACTAATCATTTTATATTATTAAATTGTAAAGTTATGAGTTCAAATTGGATTTTATTTTTAAAAATATTTAGAAAAAACTTAAATTAACTTGTTGATTGTTTATTTTCATGTTAATACTAACGGATTCGATTTAAAAACCAGTTAATTTCTATATATAGGGATGTACAGTTAATTCTTGTATGGTGCGAATTGATTGATGTACATAGTACGATTTTTAAGCTTTATTATATTTTAGTCACTGCTGTATATTTCTTTTAACCTTAATAAAATTCTGTTTTTTTTATACAATACTTAAAATCTTCATGTAAACTTTTTATGAATAATATAATTAATATTAGGAACCTATACTGTGAACTAATTTATTATAGTTTATGTGAAGATGAAATAAATTATTACAACAATCAATATGTTTCATTTATTTAGCAAAAGGATACACAGCGTCATTTCTATATTTTTTAAAATAAGCACACCATAATTTTAATGTCAGGAAATAACCTATTTCTACAGCACTGAGAAAACTAAATCCTAAAAATAATCCTAGCAAACCTCCTGAATTGGCTGAAAAGTAGAATTTTATCAGTTGCAGTATTAAGTTTAAATAATGCCAGGTGTAAAAAATACCTAGAAATTCAGTAAAACCAAATAATTCACTTTTTTGATAACTTCTAAACTGTGTATGTTTGAAGAAAAAATGGATTATTATTAAATCATTCCTGAAATATAAACTAATTTCAAAAATTAATGCATATATTTGAAAAAAAAATCAAAATAACTTGTAACATCTTAAAAATTTTACGCTTGCATCAAAAATATCAAATTAGAAAGTAAAATAATGAATTACTTTTTATTAAATCTAAATTATTTCATATTTATTAAAATTGTAATCGAATTCAAAACTGTTTTACAAAATTATTGCCTTAATAATGAAATTATTCGAAGTAAAGTTATGCAAATACGCAAAAGATATTGAAGAAAAAAATTGAAAACTAAAATCGTGAACTAGAAGTTACATTGAAATAATATTTAAAATATTCTAATTTCTTGGTATAAATGTGCGGGAAACATTTTAAATTTTGTTTTGTTTTATTCATTAAATAAAACAATAAGATACATTTTTTTATCTTTGATATAACGTTCATCGCTTATTACGAACGCATTTCCTGTTCTAATTCGTTATAAGCAGTTTCTACTGTAAATTATACATATATTTTCAATGCTTACAACTTAAAACTTAAATTCAAGTTATTTTGAAATTTTTTTCCTAAAAGAATTGATTTTCTTTAATTTTGTAAAAAAAAACTTAAAAAATCTCACAAATCAGTAGATGTAGCATATGGTTTCCGTAATTTTGGATTAGAAATATCTCCGATGGACACTTCTGAAGTATAAGAAATTTCATAGCAAGCCGGTAAACAGTTACACACTACTCTGTTAAAAAATATTATTATTTTTAATATTTATTTTACAAGTTTTTATCAAATACTTACTCTGGATTTAACATAATTTCCATGTCAGCTTGAAATTAAATGAAAAAGTTTAAGTTTTCCGGATCTTAACGCTTTAAATATAAATAATAATAAAACTTAGAAACGTACCTCTAGCCTTTTTATAACAATATTCTTTCTTTTTTCCGCAAATTTTTGTATCAATATTTTCTATAAAATAAATATTTAAGTAAACAATATTAAAGTTAAACAAAAAATTAATTCTTACTTGGTAAATAATAAGGTACGCATTGACATATTTTCAACGTATAATTTGAAATACACTCCATTTCGCAATTATTTTTTGTATAAGTTCTACAAAAATATTAAAAAATAATGTATAATCTGAATATTTTTAAGTTAATTTACCGATAGAAAAATAACTCTCTTTCATAAGAAAATAAACATTGTCGTTTCGCTATTGGTATGTCGTGAATTGTCGGCGCAGCCTCGTCAACACTTGGATTTATAGCAATTCGATTTTCCTTTCTAGGATGTAAGAAAAAACCAAAATCTGCTACCATTGGGCTTTCAACAGGGCTATGAAGTCGTACCTATTTATTAATATTAATTATTTTAGCGTTTAAACTATTTTTTATTAGTTTACTTTTAATCCAACACTATTAGTTGACGAACAATAATAATCTTCTGCATTTATATCGGCAACTAATGTTAAACCAAGATGAGACCCAGCACCTGTAAAATATTTACGGTTGTAGTTTGAGTTTAGAAAATAACTTAAATGATTTGTACCTTCAGGCCGAAAAGGCCATACATCGTTTGTCATGTTATCATAATACCCTTGTTCAGGGGTCCAGTCTATATTATTTGGGGGGAATGTTATATTGAAATCACCTAATTGCCATCTAAAATAATCAGAAATTTATATGCATTTTAATTATCTAGTAAACTAAACTTATTTAAAAAAGCTTATGAATAGAATGCAGTAGTTTAGCTGAGTGGGTATTACCTACAAAAATATTTAGGAGGAGCTTTCGCAGATTGGACGAAAAATTTCTTATCAGTATGATAATACCCGCCCAGCACTATTTACGCCGTCCCTATTTGAGACACGCTACGAATCATAAGATTAAACGCATAAATAGATCTTAAAATATTTAACTGACAACTGAAGCAAGAAAGAGAGATACATTCAACGCAACAATTCTAACTTCAACATAAAAATGATAGCAAATAAAATGTCTGAAAAATTTAAAAGCAACTTGCAATAACAGAAAATAAAAAACATCCATTTGGAAATAACTAAAGTGTAAAGAAATAATTTTATTGTTCCGCGTAAAGAACATGATTTAATAATATCACTTTGGCCCTTCAGAATATATCTTATTTTAAGTACTTTGAGGCCTGTATTTCAGTAATAACGAATAAAACTGTTTTTGAAAATTAGACATACTTTTAACGAAAGGCACTGGAAGTACATAAATTTTAAAAAATATCGTCTGTTTTTTTTGCGAACTATTTCGACAGGTTTTATAAAAAACATTTAACATTTCATTGTGCAAAGAAATTATTTATAAAATTTAGCTTTTACAAATGTGCATTTATAAAATAATAAAATCATTATTGATTGTTTGTAAAATTCTACATACACTTACTGTGTACTGTGTTGATATATACATATGTTTTTGATCAGTAATTGCCGGTAGTTATACAGCAGTCATAATATTTTTTTAAATTATTATATATCTGTGCTTAAATTTCTAAAAGTTTAAAGGCATAAAAGTTATTTAAAAACAAGTTTCTTTCTAGTCAATTATGTAATTTTTTTACAAATTTAATCTTAATAATGCAATTTTCAGTGTGTGGGAAGAAGTTCAGACATTTCCCTAAGGAAATGTATAGAAACAAAAACAAAAAGCATCAGTTGTGTGGGTTGTAGTAAATCGGATTTAGAAGGAAAAAAAAATCGAAAGAAATCTGCCAATTGAAGCGAGTCGTAACGGAAAATGTGTCAGGGAACGAATAAAAACGGCGCGTACTGACCATAAAATGAAAGACTTAACAACATGAAAAAAATGTGAAGAAATAAAAGTTTCCAAGAAAGAAAAGATTATTGGCATTTCAATAAAATCACGCTAGAATTACCAGCAATATTTGACAAGTAACACATATGTACATAGTAAGTGTTTTTATTAATATACTGAATACTAGTTTCTTATATTTAATAATTTGGCAACTTACTAAAACCAATATGATTTATAAGAAAATTAGATAGACTATCATATTTATATTAAAACCCATTATTTGAAAGAAATTTCTGGCATTTATGGATATTTGAACCAAAATTTAATAAATTATAAATGCTTCATCGATTAAAACTACTAATTATTAACCTGTGTAATGATTAAGGCTGAAGCTAAGAATCTAAAATACTAATTTTTTATAAAAAAAAATCAGCTTATTGCTAAAAGTTATTTTCAATGCGCTAAATTATGTCAAAATTATTTAGTATTTTTCTAATAAACCTGTCATTTTATATTAATTATCAGAAACTGTGTCATTTTATATTGTTCAAATTTAAAGAGAATAATTCTTAAAGTGAATTACAATGTTAACAAAGATATAAACAACAAGAAGTATAATAAAAAAATATAGTTTACTGGAAGTAACTTCCAGATTTCTTCACAAATAAGTGTTAACGATTTTTTATAATTTATTTTAAACTTTATTAAATTGTTTTAGTGAAAATAATAATTTCTTTAACAAAGAACATTATTCTACAGGAATTCAGGATTCTCTTTTTTTCATCGTTAATGATTGTTGGAAGAAGCTTGATGTTTTTGAATATTGTTAAATATAGATTTTAGGGTAGACTGTACTAAAGGCACTTGAGACAAAACCGTTTTCGGTAGTGGAGAAAAATAAAGTATCTTTTAGTTGTCAACGGAGAGAAGTAAATATTGAGTTGAGATTTACTTATTGGTCGTACAGTACATTTAGTCGTAGTACACTTTAATTGCTACAAGTTACGTGTTGTGACAAGTTTGTTAGTATAGTTTCATATAATATTAGTGTTTTTATATGTAATTTAGTTTAGTGTAACGTTTTCATTATTATAGTTTTTAGTTATATGTGTTTTTAGTATAGTTTGTTTCATCAATAAAGTCCTTTAAACAAATTTAATGTTAATAATTTAAGAACCTGCAATGCAAGAACCTTAAATATATTAATTTGAACTCATTACAATAAGCTTAAAAATTATTAAAAATGACTGCCTACGACATATACAACGATTTAAAATGAAATTATTTAACTATAATTATATCAAAAGTTTTTATAGGAACCATTTTCCGCAAAAATATGTAATAAAAATATAAAATACGTACGGATGTCGATACATATATTGACTAGCAACTTTGTTGAAGGTACAACACACGCCTTCATCAGTTAACGCTGGATTAATAATAGTTGGACATGGATAAACATTCCCTTGCCATATACAATTTATAACCATTTCATTGCAAGGTTGACTCACCTATTAAAAATCATTAAAAAAACAAAATTAAATATTACTCATAAATTTAAATTGAAAACTTACTCTTAACATAAAATTTTTAACTGTATTCCATTTAGATGATCCCTCACTAGATGAATTCAAAAGTGACATGTTACTATTACTTTTACAAACATCATCTAATAATAACATATCAACTTCATTCCTAAAATAAAATAAACATAAATTAGTTTAAAATTTAAGTTTATAAATTAAATATTAAATGTATGTACCGTACCCTTCTTTTAAAATTTCATAAGCAACACTTTTTTTAGCCTGATTCATATTACAAATAGTAATTGCTGGAAATGGAATGCTTGAAATTGTTTTAAATTTCGGATTTATTCCAACAATGACTGGAGTTACAGTCCATTTTGTATAAACATTGTTGATAAAATATGCCGAAAAACCAATAGCTGTGATGAAAGAGAAAATCCAAAATATTCTAAAATTTAAATTATTGATACAAATTAATTAAGAATTATTTATTAAAGTTTGTTTTAAAATACCGTTCAAACATTGATACATTATCCATTCCAATGTATCGTAGTCCATGTAGACTTGTTCCGCTACTAAATTCTTTTCCATATTTTTTAAGTGATTCGACCAATTCTTTGTGTTTTTCGACATTTTCTTTTGGTATGTCTTTATATTCGATTGCATCTAATTTTGTTCTGGAAACATATATTTGTTTCTGTTTTACTTTACACTTAGAAAAGTGAATAGTGCATTTTGTTTAAATTAACGCATATAATTTATTTACAAAAGAAACACCATTGTTGTTAAATTGAAAAAAAAAATAGAAAAGTATAATTTTCCTTCCTTGCGGAGTCGAAAAGATACGTATAAATACAGAGAACTTATCATTTGTAGACATTTGTAAAATTTGATTCTGAAAACATTTGCAAGCAACTAAAAAGGTAAAACATAAAAAAATGCGTTTTCTTTACTTGATATTCAATAATTTAAAAAATAATTAATAATTTATTAAAAAAAACCATTTTTAAGGCAATATCAAAGACAGAAACTGCAGTAACTTAAGGGGGGAAATACAAGTAACACGTCGAAAACTCGACCATTTTCTGGAATTTTTTTTGGGCAAATGAAATAACGTACATGTCTGGGTTTTTTTTTATTATATTACCCATATCTTTCTCCATATTTTTGATTATTTTCGTATGTGTGTGATTTCTGTATCTCCTAGGGGCCATGCCTAAAGCAGGTCGCGTCTGGCATGCATAGGTGAATGGCGGGTGTTCTGGGGCCCTGAAAAATAAAAAAATAAAAATACTTTTATCAACTGACTGTTGTTTTTTTGATATATTTTGTTCTATATAAACCACTAAAACTGAAAGAAAATTGGTTTTATCATAAAAAAAACTTGATCTGAAAAAAGATCGATTTTTCACATTTTTTCCCACTGTAGAAATCATAAGTGTTTTCTATGATAAAGCCGTTTTTCTTTCAGTTTTAATGGTTCATAGAGAACAAAATATATCAAAAAACAATAGTCAGTTAATAAAAGTATTTTTTTTTTATTTATCAGGGCCCCAGAACGCCCGCCAATCACTTACTCACGACCTCATTTAGGTGTGGCCCCAAGGAGCTACAGAAGTTGCACAAACACAAAAAAAATCGCAGATGTAGAGAAAGATGTGAGTAATTCAAAACAATAAACCCCAAACATGTACGTTGTTTTATTTGCAAAAAAAAATTATTGTCGAGTTTTCGGCGTGCTACTTGTATTTCCCCCCTTAA
>NEEE01003775.1:0-19865 GCA_002278615.1 Pogonus chalceus | reverse complement strand
TCCTAAAAAAATAACAAAAAAATGAATAATATCCAAAAAATGATAAGTTCTAAATTACCGGTTCAAATAATTTTTCATTTTCATAAAACAACCAAATAGTTCCAATTAAAATCGAATTAGTTTCAAGTTGTTTTAAAGGCAATAAATGAACAGATGATTTCGTACTCCAAATAACAATAATTAAATAATAATTTAAAATAAAAATTAATATATGTGCAATTAAATGCAGAATAATGTAAGGATTTAATGATATGATTAAAACTTCTACATTTCGTATTATAGCGCAATGCATTCGTTGTAATTTTTTTAACATATTATCAATAGGAAAATCCATTCTTGATACACTTTCAGTTATAAATACATTATTTTCATCAAAGTGTTTTAAATATATCTTATTTTTCTGCTTTAAAATACAATTCAAACGTTCATTTAAAATTAATTTTATTTGTTCATAACATTGTTTTATTAACTCAGTGTACAGTTTTATTTTAATTATAAGTATGGAACAAGATAATGTTTCAATTAACATGTAACCACAAGATACTAAAGCATTATAAATGGTCCAAAATTCGTAATTCTTCGCAAAAACTAGTTCACATATTGTTACTGTTGTAATAACTATTATTGTTGATACAATTGCTGTTATCATATAAATATTAAGATCTTTAACATTATTATTATTCAAAAAATATTTTACTCCAAATCTATCTTTACTAAAAACAATAGCTGCAAAACCTTTTCGTTCTAAAACTGCTAATTTTGAACTATACAACGTTGTAAAAAGAGTTATAAATACAGTTACTTGAAATGTTATTAAACCCAGTTTAAAAATCACTTCTGTTCTTAGTTTAACTTCATGATTTATTAATTCAAAGATATTATGTAATATTATTATTCCTATAGATATCATGAGAACAACAGCGATAACCATTGAAAATTTTGTACGTTCGAAATGTACAGAATATTTTTTTCCATGATGACAAATGCCTTTGACATGATTTGCACCAACGTAACTTGTTATTTTATAATAGGCTTTGCAAATACAATTAAAACATACTAATGGTTTAGTTTTTGCCATTTTAAATTATTAAGTGTTTTCTTTAATAAAAATAATATAATATAATGTATTCCTAGTTGAATAATTTTATTATATATTCTCTTATCATCATATCAAATACATTTCAATTAAAATTATCTTTAATATATCTTTTTTTTATCTATTATGAAATTAAAATGTAATATTTTATTCATTTCATTCATTTTCTTTATGTATTATGGTATAATTACATTTAGGAATTATAAAATAAATAGAAAAATATTGGGATTCCCGTTATATTTTTATAGGAAATACCAACTTAAGTTGAAATTATTGATAAAATAACTTGACATTCGACTTGTCAAAAACACATGTTTGTGAACCTAACCTCAATAAATAGTTGTCATAAAAAGATGTAATGACTGCGTAAAATGAATAATACAACTAATACACGTCAACTACTCATAAATGAAATTAGTTTAGAAGGGTTAGATGGAATTACATTACAGGGTAAAATATTCGAAATAATTCACATTTCGTGTATTAATTTTATTATATTCTAGCGTTATGGGTTCGTATTTCGGAAGCAACAAAAACAACCCTCCCCTTTCCAGAAAAACTGGAAGAACAATACTGGAAAATTATATGTGTATTACCTGATTTTGAGTTCTACGAATTAGAAAAACCCCGCGGTGATTACATACCTTTTAATCGGTTTTTATATACGTTGGACGATAGAGAAAATACATATTTAGAACCTGTAAGTTAATAACTTATTAGTTTATGTTTGTTATTATATAATTTTGTTTAATAGGAAGAGTATCCTGACGAAATATACCCGTATAAACTTGTAAACGATACAGAAAAAGGTATTGTTGGATCTTGTGCTACTTACATTACAAGAAAAAATATTACAACTATAGCGCAGAAAACTACTTATGCTGAAGCTAAAGAAAAGTATGTCAACGTAAATAAACATTTAAATATTTAATTTTGAGTTAATATATTTACAGATGGGGTTCAAAATTAGTAATAGTCGCCAGTCAAGAATTACGAAACATTGCATTAATGGGCTATGATTCAAAAAATCTCGAATTAACAGCAATACAATTTTGCATTTTAGAACGAATAGGTCGCGCTAGACATTACGGTGAAATAACACAAGGAAAACGTTCCTTACAAGTTATCGGGGAAGATCCAAAATCGTTATTTTATCACAGAAAGACATTATTAAAACATAAATTAATAACAAAACAAATTTTCCATATAAAAAATAAATCTCAAAATTGTAGCGGGTCTTTACTTCATTTACAACGATATTACGTAGAGCGTAAACCGAAATATTTACTTTTAACTGAAAAAGCTGTCGAATTTTTGAAAAATAAACCGAATTATCGCGCGGAATATTCGGAAGTTATTAAAGAATTAAATTTAACTGAATCAACGCGGAAAATTTTTAAATGTGGTGAATTTCAACGATTTATTCACACTGACTTAGTAAGTTTTAATATTATTGGTTATTTACGCAAATATTAATAAATGCATGTTTAGAAAATACCGTATAGGGAATATTATCCGAATAGTACTATAGCGCAGTGGAAACAAAAAAATTCGGATAAAGAAAAGTTAATACGAACAGTTCAATTAATTAATCCTGAAATAGATGTTGCTGAAAATTGGTATTCAAGACAACAGGACGACCAAGGTGATGAAGAAGATGAAGAACTGGGTAAGTTTTTATTTAAATTTATCCAAAAACCGATTATTTATAAATAATTTTGGTGCAAAAGGTTTTAAAAATTACGAAAATTTATGCTACGGACAATCGCTATTATCACAGGCGGCCGCGATTGTCCGTGAATACGGCGCAGATGGTTGTACTCAATCAGAGCTAGGTGATATAATGGGTTTAGGGAAACTTAACGCGCGATCACTTTGTCGAAATTTATTACGCCGAAATGTTGTTACTTGTATTATGAATGACGTTGGTCGACAAAGGGTTACTAGATTTGTATCGCGTCGATTTGGTAATAAAGGTCAAATGACGTTACAATTTAAACAAGAACGGGATAAAATGATGAATTTACTTTCTGCGAAAAAACCTAAAATAGAAGTAGATAAAACAAATCCTGATGAAATTGATGTATCTTGTGTTCAAAGTACTAGTAGTTCTAATATTAAAACTGAATCTTCGTCGACACTTTCAATTGTTGAAACAGATTTAAATAAAACGCCTACTTTAAATAAAACAAATGATGAACGTGTGTCAACTGTTTCAAATGAAACAGAAAGTAAAACACCTGAACAACCAAATGTAACCAATTTAAAAATAGAAGACACCCCTAGTTTAAACCCACGAAAGCGTTCCCTATTTCATGAAAATACAAACGACGAACCTTTTGCTAAAATATCTAAAACAGAACATGTTGAAATAACAAAAGAAATGCAAGAAAATATTAATAGAATATCTGTTGAAATATCAGTAACAAAACATGATCCTAGATTAAAAGGATATTCGCAAGGATTTGAAGCGCAATTACAAACAGAAATGTTAAACGCAACTGGGATAAAACCTGGCGCGGGGTCGTTAACTTATCGCATGTTAAGACGCGCTAATTTTATCATTGAATGCGTACGACAATATAAAGTCATAGCAGACTTACAAAAGTTCTTACGTATGATACAAGAAGATGAACAAGAAGAAGGTTATTTAGTTAAAATCGATAAAAAATCATTAGTACGTTTATTGTTAAAATTAGCGAAAGATGGACACGTAAAATATATGAAAGCTACGTTAACAACAGACGAAAAAACTAAGACTTTAGGGTTTGTTTGCGAACCAACAATAGACGAAAATCATTCGATAATTCAATCTGAAATAGAACAAGCTAAAATGAAATTCTTCATCGGTTCAAATAAATGCGTTAAAGAAGAAAAAGTCGGTTTTTCAAAAACGAATGGTGAAGTTAAAAAAGAGAAAGTTAAACATGTATTCGATAAAAAAATCGCCCGAAAACTCGGATTTTGTCCGAAATTTGTACGAATGCGATTAATACATGAACTAATGTTTTATTTAGTTTACGAACAAGATCAAACTATTGAGCCAATAACAACAATTGAAGGTAAACGCGAGTGGCTTCAAAGTTTGAATATAGAATTCGACGATAAAATCATCGAAGAAATGAGTCCAATTCATTATAAAAATGAATTATGTTGGAAAACTTTTATTCCTCCGCTTCAAGCGCATATTGGTTGGCCGAAAGGTTGGACTTTAATTTGCGACATTTTAGTCCGACTACCTTTCAAAATTTTCATGCAATGTTGCGGTTCTACTTTTAATGTCAAAGGTATTCAAGATTTTTTAAACCATCCAATAAAACAATTTTATTTAGTCCGGGATTTACCGTTAAATATGCGAAATGATTTATTATATAAACGAAAATATATTTTCCAAATGCATGAAATTATAAGCCGTTTATGCTATTGTGGTTTAATTCAATTTGGACCCCAAAAATTTAAAGAAAAAGATCAAGTTTTTGTTTATTTAAACAAAAAAACATCAATATTAGATACAAGTACTAGTAATCCGGGATATCATGAAATAACACCGGAAGAATACGAAAAACATGAATATATTTTCGAAAATCATCATGATTTGGAACAATATTGGTATGATTTATGGTATACGTGTATGAACACGAGATTAGGTGGACGAACATGCCTAACTGGAAAATACGTAGTAATTGAACACTTAGAAACAAAACAAGCAATGATTGATGCAGTAGCACCTGTTTTACCTGAAGAAGCACCTTTAAAAGATACAGGAAAAGTCCCCGGAAATAATCGCGGAGCAGCCGGATTAGATTCCGCGTTATTCGCACACTTAAAACGAAATTGGAGTTGGCATAATAACAACGAACTATTTGATCAAACCCCTAAACCCCCTAGAAACCCTAAAATGAAACCAGTTAAAGAAACCATTAAAATACCCGATCCAAAGAACGCCAATGAAATAATAGAACTTGAAATTAAAAAACAAACTATATCTGGCGGAACAAAACAATTGAATAAAAACTTAAAATCGAAAAAATCTGAAATAAAATCTAGGTCGTGTATTATGAAACCAAAAACAGTTGTACGGAAAATAATGCCGAAGTCTATGCCTCGCCAGAAAAAACCTGTTTATGATGAAATCGATAAAGTTGCTTTAACTAAAATGGAAAAACTTCGTACGGAATGGTCTCCATTGGAAGATCATATATTATTGTTATGTACCATCGCTGCGCAATATTTATGCCCGAACAGGCGGAAACAAATGATTTCATTTTCTGTTATCAGAGATGTTCTTCATAAACTTATAAAATCATCATCGTCTAAAACATCTAAAGCATGCCAACGTAGAACTCTTTATACAATGAAAAATATAAATACAAGACGTAGCGTAAATATGTGTTTAGAAGAAATACGCCAAAATGAAAATATTACAGCGCAGTTTAAAAGTATTTCTGAACGTATTCAAAAAGAATATATCCCAGAATTAGAGCTACACATAGCTTTTATTGACTTAGTCGCACAAATGACCGTAATGTTTTCGAATATTATTAAATCTTCGAAACGCAAATCAAATTTTGTGTTGCCTTCATCGTTGAATGAATTTAAAGAAAAGATACATATTTGTAATTCACCGAAAAAGTTAAATAATAAATATGTTGAACCAAAAAATTCAGATGATATTGAGTATAATGTTATAAAAACGGTTGTACATAGTTCGATGTGTTGTATAAAAGATAAAACTTCCTGGGCATATCAATTATTTAAAGTTTATCAACAATATCCTGAAAATTTATTAAGATCTGCTATAACGAAAACAAGACAAGAGCAGTTAATTTCAGTGAAAAAATCTTTCGTTGGAATGAAAAAGAAAAATAGTAGCATGCCTTTAAGTTCTTCGCCTTATAAACTTTCTATAATGTATTATAATCATTTGTTAACGAAAATACCTTACGGAACATATCAAGACGCCTATGACTTATTAATGAACATTGTTAGTTTTAATGACAATTTAGACCCTGAGGAAATAAACACAACAAAAGGTTACGAAATTATGAACCCAGGTCCGGGAAAACCAATCGCTATCATGGAAATGCTAGAAAAATTTGATATAGAATTTAAATTTGAAATTCCCGAGGAAATAATTGTCTTAGATCAAAATATTAAAAATGATAAAACTTATGATAGAATTGTCGAAAGATTTTATAATATATTACGTGACCCAACTAGGGTTCAAAAATGGGAGGAACAAAATTCTAAAATTGAAGATGAGGATGAAGGGAATTTTCCTCATATTGAGGAGTTAAATAAAAAAAATCCTGATACGACGTTAAATGTTTCTAGACATGTTACTACAAGAATAGCATTTCATATGATGCGGGCTGAAATTTGTGAAGGGCTTGATGATATTTCTACTCAGCATTTACATGATTTTTTTGTCGTCAATGCTTGTAGGGTGTTTATTAAGTTTCCGAATTTGATTAATTCGGGGAAAACTATTGATATTGAGGATTTCTGTGAAGATTTTTATGAAGTTAAAACAAAATTAACTGCTGAAGTTTTGGCTGAGATACGAGAGTGAGTATTCATTTTTTAAATATAGATTTTTGTTTTTATTTGTATAAACATTATTTTGTAATAAGTCTGTTATGTGATTTAATGATAATAAAGAGAAATAAGATTGTTTTAATGCGCATGTTTAAACATGTACCGAACTGAAATAAACCGGTTTACTAGTCAGTTCTAGTTCGAAACCCTTTGATTTTCCTTCTAGAGCCATTAAATATATATGACAATATAAAAAAATTACATTTGAATTTTTTTAATTCAATACAATAAAATAATTTTAGCACCGCTATAATTCCAAATAAATGTCCAGAAAATGATGAAATAACTGAAAGTATAACAGAAATTGGTGGAAATGAATCCGATTTAAATATTAGCAAAACTTTATTAGATTTTATTGAAAGCCATGAAATATTAGGAGCAACACTTCAAGATTTAAAAGTAAGATTAATATGAATTATCCTCAGAATTTAAACTACAAAAATATTAAACATTTTTAGCATTTATTATTAATAAAACACGAAGGTAACTTAAAAATTTCGGACATATTAGAAACATTAATAAAAGTAAAAATAATTATCAGATCTGGAGTAGATAAAATTCATTTTATACATTACAAACATATTAAACCATGGATAATAAATTCTTATAAAATATTGCGTTTAGACCGGGAAAAAATTCCACCAATAACTCAACCATCAAAAGAAGAAATTCAAGAACATGTTAGAAAACATAAGAAAAATTTTTCGTTATTAGAATTACAAAAATCTAAACTACGTTTGGATTTAACGTAAGTTTAATTAAATAAATTTAAATTAATATTTAATTGTACGTGTTTATACAGGTCACAACAAGAAATTAAAGTTTTAATGTCGCCATGGATTAGAATAGACGGTACATTAAATAGACGAGTTTTAGATAGATGGATTGGTACTATGTTAATAACATGCTTAGAACAACCTGGAATAAGTTTAAGAAATTTAATGAACAAATTACATTATTTAAAACCAGTCGACGCACGTTCGTTAATACGAGTAATAAATTCTACTGATTTTTACTTTTAACATTTTTTAATACATATTTTTTATTTTCAGTATTTAACGAAATTAAAATGTTTAAATCAGTATACTTTACTGAAATCAAAACCATCGTTATTTTCTTCCGTTCCTAATATTAAACTTGGTAAGTATCTATATTACAATTAATTAATAATAAATAATATTTTTTTTAATAGTTCCAGCAACTGGATTAGAAGATCCTAGAGATATAATAATAGAGCCTACGTGCGATGCTTTAACAAAACTATCTATTTTCATCGGGAAAAAAGCATATTCTGTCGACTTTTTAATGCAGCATTAATTTTATACTATTTGTATATATTGTTAAATAAAATATTATTTAAAAATATAATCTAGTATTATTTATTATACCGAAACTACTTAAATACTAAACAAAAAATTAATAATATATTGACATAATAATAAATCAAAACGTACCCTCAGAAAAATTGGCGCCTCAATATTAATAAAGCCACATGTTCTGAAATGATAAACAGTTTGACTTACCTAGCCAAAATCTCACAACAAACTGAACTCAACGAACACAATAGCATGCTACAACATGTATATTAGTATTAATTAGTTACACAATAAACGCAGGTATCATGATAACTAATTTAAAATAAAATAAAATTGTTTCAAATTTTTATTATTGTTCAAGAATCTTGTGAGAAAATAATAGTAATAATAAAATAAAAATAACTATAATTGAAGTATTTACAATTAAATTACATATTACAATCAATGAATAAATCATTGATAAACACTTACAATAGACGTGTTTCAAAAATCTTACCTAAGTAATGAAATTAAAATATTTACCACAAAACTTATGTTTAATTTTTTTTTGTAGTTATCTTTCAAAATACTGTATTTATTTACAACAGCATAATGCACGCATAAACGCGCAAAATATCTTATTTGTATTTCGTCATTTAAAGAATATAAAAACAAATTACTAATAAGAATGAACGCAAAATAACTGCCTTCCAAAATTTAATAAAAACAACTGTTAAAATGGATGTTTTTGTTAAAAATTTTGGAATGCATTACTAGTGGTACATTAGGAGTACCAACATAACAAATATACAACATTAAATAATTACATATTTCATAAATTTGTGCTCAGGATTCGTTATAGTGGTAATTCATCAAAATTAGAACTTAATTCATTTTTTAAAATATATATTTTTATGTATTAAATGAAAATTATTACTATATATCGAACACTTTGAAACACATCCCGTTTCCGGTTTTCAGTGCTGCAAATAGTGTGCTCCGAATTTTATTTTTTATTATATAATAGTAGTAAAATATCACCATCTCATTTGCTATAGATGATTCTGTTTTGATTGAAATTCATATTCCTATTCAAAAATAAATAAACTACACAATTAATTATCGCAAGTTTAACAAATATAAAAATTAAACGTTTAAAAATACTTTTAAATCATTATTTAATTTACTTTCAAAAAATTTTCATACCTAATATTTAACTGGTCAACATCCTTGTATTATTTTCTATTACTCTATTTATTTAACATTTAAAATAAAACTAATTTAAATATATTGAAATATAAATCACCAAAAACACATTCAAAAACCATTATCGTTAAAACTTAGGAATTTATTAATAATAAAACGAAAATATATGAAATAAACATTGTTGTTGTTTTTTTTTTTTTTAATGAAAATTTTAAATAAAATTTAAATAGAATGTGTTAAATAATTGTGATTATTTTCAATATTAATTTCCGAAAATTATTTACGTAAGCTTGATTTAAAAAAAAATTTAATATATTTATAAATTAATATTTAGGGTCAGTCTCCATGTATACAATTTACATATATCGCTGTGCTGGAAACAACGAACAATATGATTTGGCTATTAGCAAACAATCAAACTCAGTATAACAGCACTGAATAAACTCAATTACTGAGATAACTTGATGTCATGTGGAAGGCTTCGCTCTCCGGAGCTGAGAGCTGCCAATACTTCATCGTGACAACGAATGACTACGTTCTCGACCTGAGTCACCGGATCCATGTTCCCCTAATCGTTGATGAGGAGGAATTTTACTGAAAAATGGATGTCGCAATGCTTCGGCTAGTGTTATTCTTTGTGATGGTTCATATTCAAGCATTCGGCTGATTAAATTGAAGAGTTGGACGTGGTCGTTATCGTCATTCATTTGATATCGCTGTTACAAATTAAATTCATATTTCAATTTTTTTCGTTTTTATATACAGTAGAAATTGTTTATAACGACGAACCGGATATTATGATCATATTTACTTTATTTATTGTGTCTTCATATAAAATTAAATAGTGTTGTGTAGTAATATCATGAGACATTTTAACTATAGACCACGCCACGATGCAAAGATATTGCGCATTAAAAGCGGATAGGTTACTATCTTACCGCTTAGTTGACATATTATAATGTAAGATACGCCTATTTAGTGTTCGTAATGGCGGTGCGTATTATAAAGCATATGTTTTTGTTAAGACATACGTTACTCTCTTTTCATATTATCGTTTAGGCGACATTCTTATTAATCATGTAAAGTATGTCGTAACTTTATTAAAAAATAATTTTATTTTGTGCGCATGTTTATAAGTGTTCATGTAAATGGCAACAACATATTTATCAAAATACATAAAAAAATTTAGATCGCGAGACAGGTTCGTGTAGTTTTGTTTGTTTTTATTTTATTTTTTATTAAAAATTAAAATGATATATAATATTAGCCAAATAAATATTAGTAACAATTAAGAGTTTTATTTTTTCATTTATTAATTTAACTTCTTATTATTACTTGTTATGCAGTAATATTTAAAGAAATTTTAACTATTGTTCACACCACACCACGACGCTGTAGTCATATATGTACATTAATAGAGGATATACTTATAAATAATGTAAAGTACATCGGAGCTTTATTCGAAAAATAATTTTTTGTACTCATGCATTGAAATGTGTTGATCTGCGTTACCTAGGCAACATCNCGTGAACTTGGTTCCCGGAATTGTTCTATGGCGACACTCGCAAACACTTATCCGGGAACCAGTCGTTCCCGCACTTAGTATGTAAATAACTATTGTAGTGTGCGCACTTTCTGTTTACAAGCATTCGTGTGTATGACAACATATTTTTCGTAATGCATAAAATGTTTCAGATCGCGGGATAGGTCTGTGTTATTTTGTTTATGTATTTATTTTATTTTTTATTAAAAATTTAAACATGATATAATATTCACCAAGCAAATATTAATAATAATACGACCTTTTTTATAATTGCATTAAATTTCACTTTTTTATTGCTGCTTTTTGATTAGTTATGAGAAATTTTGACTAAAGTTCAAGGCACAACACTTTAGTGTTTCGTATTAATAAGCAGATGTTTCTGTTCGATATACATTACTTGAATAAGCGGATGTTTTCGTTAGACATCCGTAACTGTCTCTTCATTTTCTTTCTGTTTAGTTAACGTACTTATTGAAAATATGACGTAAGTTGTAACTTTATTCGAAAAATAAATTTGCAGTGTACATAGTTTCTATTTACAAGCATACGTGTGAATTTAATTTTTAGCGTTCGTCATACGTAATTTTTATAAGCATATGATTTTGTTAGACATACGTAACTCTTTTTTCATGTTCTTTTCGCTTAGACGATATACAAGTTGTTAATGTAAAGTACGCCGTAACATTATTCGAAAGGCAATTTTGTAGCGGGCGCAATTTCTGTTTACAAGCGATCGTGTGTATGGCAACAATATTTTTTTCGAAATATATAAAATGTTTTAGATTGCAAGACAGGTCCGTGTTATATATAATGTAATATTGTGTACGCAATGGCGTAGCGCATTATTAAGCAGATGTTTTTTGTTAGACATACGTTACTGTGTCTTCCTTTTCTTATCGTTTAATTAACATATTTATAAATATAGTGACTTACGCCGTAACTTTATTCGAAAATTATTTTGTAGTGTGCTCAGTTTCTGTTTACAAGCGTAATATATAAAAGTTTAAAATCGCGGGACGGTACCTTGTTGTTTTATGTATTCATTTTATTTTTTCCGTCGTTATAAGCGTATTCTACTGTATAAAACTATTAACGCCGACGGATTGAAATGTTTATTTTAAGGAAATAACATTATTTTGGATTGGAGAAGGACTTAGTATTGGCGATATTATAAATAAAATTAAAAAAATTACATTTTAAATAAAACTTACCAATAATGGTTTACAATTTTCTCTAACATATCTACCAGCGGAACTCTTCTCATCCCAAACTAATTTCCCGTGGTAGAAATTTTTCGTTCTAGTCTTTTTCGCCATTCTAATTAAAAACAAATAAAAAACAAAAATGTTTTGTAGTAAATTTGTAAATATAGAACAAGAATAGATATAATATTCAAGTGCAAATACCATTTTCTAAATGATACACGAATAAAATAAGAAGAAAAACTCACTTATATGGAATCGGTCCAAGAATTCTTTCCATCATTGCCAGATGTTCTCTATTATCATGTGTTTGGAACAATGTTATTCCAAGGTAGAGTTCAAACATAATACAGCCAATGGACCATACATCGCATGGCTGTGCCCAACCCAATTCTGAAGCAATAATTTTTTACTTGTTAATACTTGTTACATGGAAATAAATAAATTTCAGTAAATTACCTAAAATAACTTCTGGCGCTCTGTAATGTCTAGTAGAAACAATTGTACTATGATGTTCATGATCAAAAGTAGCGCTTCCAAAATCTATTAATCTAACATTAGTTCTCTTAACCTTTCTGTATTCTCTTCTCTAAAATAAAAAAAAATAAAAATAAAAAATTAAAAACCCGGTTAATACTTTCCAAAATTTTATAAAATATATACCTTTTTATTATTGTATTGTGTTTCATAATCGGAATCAACAAAAAGTATATTTTCTGGTTTAAGATCGGTATGCGTTAATTTATTTTCATGAAGGAATTTAACTGAATAGCATAACTGATAAGAAATATGTCGTACATGATCTAATGGATAAGGCTGATAGCTATTATCTTTCTGTAATACGAATAAATTATAAATAAAATTGTTGAAAACTCTTTAAGAAATATAAAACTTACAAGAAAATCAAATACGCTTAAACCTAACATTTCAAAAGCAATGCACATGTGTCCATGATAGTCAAACCAATCTAGCATCCGTACACATAAACTAAAAACAAAATATTAATTAGTTTTATTATTTAATTAATTAATTAAACAACAAAACGTACTTAGAACAATCTGGATCACGTTCTGCGATTTTTTCCAAAACGTTGATTTCTAGTTTTGCTGCTTCGCGGTACTTTTCTACATTTTTTATTATTTTCAGAGCCATGCAATGATCCCTGTAAAATTACATTATTATTAACTTATAATATTAAAAATCTTAATTTTTAGTTTAACTAAAACTATTAATAATTATTAAGACATGTTTCGACATTTTGTTTATTCAAATGTCGCATCATCTGTAGAAATATTTAAATTTAAATTCTATTAATATATTAAATAGATTTTATGTTTATTATTAGAAATTAGAGTAATTTCATAATTTCTAAGTAAAAACTTAAAAATAAATGTTCGTTTTATAAATAATAAAATTAAAATGTTTTTAAAACAAGATTATAATACAAGTACATAAATATATCGAAATGTAATGAAACTAAATTAAAATTTGACATTTACGTTTCATTAATTATATAAATAAGTCTACTTACATTTCAGCATCTCTGACTTTGACTACTTTGCCAAAAGTACCCTCTCCAAGTGTGCCAAGTATTTTATCTGCAATGGAATAATCACAAAGAATTAGTATATGTATTGAATAGACCGTGTATTGTGAACGCCATGCGATGGTCAAATCTCAATGCACTTACCACCTTGAGATTTGATAATAAATAAAAAAATTTACCATCATAACTTTAATGCTAATCAATCTATAGTTACATAGATAAATGTATGTTATAGAAGGTTATAGATATAATGCATGACACACAACCACGTATCTTTTGTAAAAGCAAGGTAAATTTGAGTAGGCAATGACATTTTTAAGATATCAATGACCATGCTATTTGCTACTAGTTTTTGTAAATTTAATTGTTTTATCAATTAATTACTAATAATTAAAATAAAAAAAGAATTTTTTTCTTAATTGAAAATAATTTTGAAACTACACGATTTTCATTTAATCATTTACATAGTCAATTGTTTTATTATTTGTCGAAAAAACAATTGAAAATCAATTTGAATAATGTACTTATTTTCTAAATGACAAATTCGAATTTATACGTATTATAAAATACAAAAATAATAAATTTTAAAGAAGAATAATTCAAATTCATTTTGATTTAATTAGTTTTAACGTTTTTCGTCAAATAATAGAATCAATACATGTAAATTTTAGAATGTAAATAATAAATGTAAAAATGGAAAAATTGAATGAAAATCGGTAGTTATCTAGGGTTTTGAGCCCTAACTGAAAAGGAACAACATTTTACAAAATGCTGGAGCATATAGTAGAGTTTTTAGTTTAGAGTAGGGACATATTATGAAATTGGTTGGCCGTTTTTTTTTATTTTTTTTTTTTTTTTTAAACAACGTATCTGACTGGGTATTTTTTTTATAATCTAACAAAGTGGTGTATTCACGAACATCGATCTTGGAGAATGTCCCCAGTGTGGTAAATGAGATGGCCTTCTTCATCGTCTTCCACGGAGGGTGCTCGAGAGCTCTGCGGGTCAAAAAGTGTGGCGGCACGGCAGAAGTCATCAGGAGCGCACAGCACGAGGTGTACCACGACAAGATGTTGCGGTTGGTGGATAGATGCCAGCGAACAAGCCAAGTCAATTCGATCCGTTCCAGAGAGGTACCCAATTCATCACGCACCACCAGCCAATACAATGGAGATGTAGCCCAACAAATAAGACAAAGGGGAAGGGCAAATGGATTGCCAAATCAACAAATTGATTCTATCCACTTTTGGTGGTACATCTTTTAAAGCTTACAGATGTACCAGATACATAGCAACAGATGAAGGTATGTAATATATAAAGAGGGAATCATTCATGTTTTTAAACAGGAATATAACTAAATTAATCAGTTTTAAAAACACATTTGGATATAATTCAAAATTATTTTAAAAACATATTTTTTACATCAACTATCGCCATTTTTATTCACTATTTACTTTAGAAGAATAATTTCATTTTAGCTTGAAATTAAATTAACTTGTTTTGTTTTGATAAAACTTAAAAAACACATAAATATGTTATTTTTTAAGGAACCAAACATAAATATTTATAATTATAACTTCATATATGATTGGTTGTTAAAAACATTTTTAAATAAACAAAAATTTAATAAATATATAAAAGAAAGTAAGTAAATAAATAAATAGAAGCTAAAATGAAAAGTATTTATATAGTACAAGGTAATTTATTTTATATACCTTCTCCTGTTATTTTGAAAATACTGTGCATTGTTGTTAACGCTATAAACATTGCTATTTTTGTTAGCGTTTAATTCAAAATAAATGAAACTGTTAATAACCGTAAGTTTAATCGTTTCTAGTTCGTAATAGAACGGTGACTTTCACGATTCACTGTAGTTAAACATGCTTAATGTTGTAATGGTTATATTTAGCTGTTTCTCATTTGGCGGAATGCTCAAAAATATACAAATGTCACAACAGTGAATATACAAAAAATTAAAAAGGCGTATTCAATTTGTCACATTAGTTGAGTTAGATAATTTATAAGTGAAATTATTTAGGACATTCCGGATGCTGTCCTGGTATTTGGAAAACGTATAATTGGATTAAATGACAAATAGAATACGGAAAAAAGTGAAAAATTATGTTCTTGGGAACTTACGTGCTGGATCGTAGATGGTGTAGAACTTCGTTAGTCACACTCACAAGAACAATACACCAAAAATTCGCGCAGTCGCACCGGTATTGCACGTGCGTACGATTTTGCAAAATACCGGTGCACATGTTAGTTCACTCATGCGAATAGACCCCGACTCTCTAATGATCCTCGTAGGACAATTGCCTACACTTTCAAAGGTAAAACTCAAACAACAATTAGTAATACTTAAAGAATCAGGTCTTCCGAGGAGCAGGGTGCACGATTAACACTCAACAGCATGAGGTTTTAGATTTTAGCGGGCGTTCGCACAGAGCTTTTTTTTTTAATTAGACAGCACATAGCGGCGGCGCAAACATCGCCAACGTACTTACGGTTAACGCGACCGCGGATGATAATTTTTGATGATATTTTTGCGCAATTGCGGCGGTAGGACTCACGACCGGAGGTGCGGTGGATTGGACCGCCGTGCTATTTGTCGCACGGTTGTATGCTTCATCGAGAGCCGAATATTTCATAATCAAACTCTGGATCTCTTTGCGTTTTGCTTCGCGTTCTGCAATTAATGGGTCTACAAAGTTTTCCTCAACTGGCGGCGGTGCCGGCACAACATTATTCGTTGGAGTTTCATCATCCCTTGGCAATGTAGTTTTAATTTTAACTGGAGATTCTTCATATAAAATGCTAGTTGGAATTTCAACTGCTGATAATTTAGTTAAATTTGTGGTGGCTCGTCGACGGTCACTATTTTCGCTTTTACCAGTTCTCATTGGTTTTGTCGATCGGTGAGATCTTTCATTGTGATTTGATTTATGTCTGCTTCTGTATGCACTATGTCGGTCAAGATAATCATCATAGGTATCATTTGTATAATGATGATTACTATGATGATTATGGTGTGATCTGTACGGTGTTTTCTCGCGCACAACACCACTTAAGTGTGAAAAAGCTTTATCACCAATTGCAACACTTGTAGCGCTTTTAGTTAAAGCTCTAGATGAAGTTGGTTCCACATGACGTTCAGGTTCCCGACGTTTTCCGGCTAATTTTTCTAAAACTGCTGAATATTTATCTTCTAAACGACTTCTAGTCGAACCCAATAAAGATTCACTATTATTACTAACAGAAGTATTTGTACTAGTGGTTGTTTCTACTCTAGGTTTTGAAGAAACAATTGAAGAATTAGTTGTATTTGACGAAGAAGGTGTAGATGATTCAACAGCCGCAGATGGACCTCGAACTCGAGTTGTTAATCGTTGTAGAAGATTATTACAAGAATCGGTTAACATTTGGGTAACACTAATAGTTGAGGAGCGTACATATCGATTTCGTCTAGGAGTTACCCCAGTGCTTGAAGAAGAAATACTATCAGTTGTTGAACTGGGTTTACTACTGGATGACATCGCCATTCCTCCAGCAGTCCCCCCTGACGACGAAGTCAACAAGTGATGAGCCGATGATGATGGCCTCCGATGGTCACTTTCGTAATATGGTTGACGACGTACGGACGACGATGTATAACGATCGTTATTATCGTACGTCGTCCGTAGACGCGAGTAAGGTAACGCAAAGCTGTACATGAATGGATTGTCGTCTAGGACGGACGATTGTGGACGCGAACCCGACCTCCCCCACGCGACACCGACGTGACAACGCCACTATCAGGGATGCAACTAAAGGTGTGCGGCACGACGCGAAACCAAACGCGTTCTCTCTTCGTCTGCCTCCCCTGCTGAACTAAAAATACTCGGACGACAACAGCTCGCTGCTAACACACACTTAACCACATCGAATATCTACAGTTTCAAGTGGCCACAACTATTCATTGGCCGCATTAGCTTTAACTACTCTATGTATTTGTGTGCAAGTGTTATATAAAAAGCGACTCATATAGGTGAAGTGTGGCAACTATTTCGGACGTTTGGACGACGCTATGATCGTTAGCCAGCGAATTAGAGAACGGGAGACGACCACAGCGTGTGGGCCAAGGGCACGGAACCATCACACATAATAATCCAGCGCTAAATATTACATATCCAATACACCTTCAACTTAACACACTTACAATTTTCATTTCTTGGAATCTAATCTTCCGAATATTATGTTCGTGTTTATTTAAATATTTTCATAATTTCAATGATTAAACCATTTAGACGATTCGTTTTCTTAATAAAAACAACTGTATATTTACACTGGCATTTGGCACTGGTTATAAACCTATTTATAACCGATCAACGCAATACATATTTAATACAAAACTTGAAAAAGTCTCAAATAATAAATCACTGTTTTATTATTACTTTCAGCAACAAATTGATTTTGACTTCTGACTACTTCATAAAATATTTTATTTCATTGTCTAGTCTAATCCAATAAAAATAGATTAATAATCATCTGTTTATTTAACAATTTATTATTCTTCACATTTTATTTTCCTTCGAATCAAATCACATTTTTTTATATTTTAAAAATATGTAGATGTTTCATTCAGATTTATTTCGGAATGACTGAATTTCATACCATGAAGAATTCAAAAAATTCCGCGTTGTAACTGTTTATTTATATTTATCCGACCAACCACGCGAAGCAAAGCTACGCAATCAAAGATCCAGAGTGTTTTCGCGTTCCCTAATTTCGAAAGACTCGCGTAAAGAGTCCCGCCTACACACTAAGCACACGCACTATCAATTTGAACTTTTATTACATACCATGGATGTTATTTCTCTGGACAACATACGTACATATGGTGACACAATATAAAACAAATTTGAAGCGATTGCTTGCATATTATGATTTGGCCTAGCAAAGTGATGATAGCCACACACGTGGTTTTTCGAATAAATTTAGAAGTTGAGTAACTTTGAACTAAATACAGAAGTTAACATTTTAATTACACTACAGAAATAAATTTAAGGTCAAAATTATTTCTTTTAATACTTTTTAAATTACATATTTATTTTAATTTCACGAAAACTACAAAGAAAATATATTTTTTTACATGTATATAATTTACATTTTATGGAAGTAATAAAAATGAANAAATATTTAGATTCTATTTAACTTCAAATTTTTGGCTAATAGTTTCCTTGAATTATTATGAAGAATAAGAAGAGAAAAACGACGTGTGTAACAAAAAATAACTTTGAAAGCATGATAAAACCAACATAAAAAGCAACAAGCAATACAAATTACAACACATTGCACACCTCCTCTGTAGGTGTATCTGGTCCAACCAGTATCGGTTCGGAAATATCGTTTTCGTTATTATCGCGTTCAAAACAAGGTATCCAGCCAGTCCAGGATACCTGTTCATTACTGTCGTTGTTGTTATCGTTAACAACATCATCGTTTCGTTGTTGAACAACCGGCCACCATGATGCGTCAATCAGTTGGGCATGTTGATGTCCATTAATCTGATTGCATTGATTATGAGGATTATATTGCTGATGATATTCGATCGAGTTTTGTTGAAATTGTGGATAATATTCTTGATGATTTTGCTGATGCTGTGGTTGCAGGTGGTGATAATGTTGTTGGTGGGAGGGTTGTTGTTGTTGTTGCGGTCGTGATTGTTGAACGTGGCGCGCGGTGGGTAACGCATGAGCGAAAAGGCGCGCTGCTGCTTCCTGCGCGGATACCGGCCAATCGGAAGACATCATTATTTCTTCCAATTATTTAACTATGAATTTATTTTTAAGTATTTAAAAGTTACTTTTGCCTTTTGAGTTCTTAAAAAAATAAATATAAATAACCTATAAATAAAGTATTCAGTTTAAAGTTTGTGCGCAGTTATATCTAATAATACTAAAAATTTAAATTACATTAAATTGTAAATGCGCACGGACAAAAGAGTTTTGAACTCAAGACATTTGAAACAATTGAAATAAAAAATAAAAACAGCTGAATTATTTCAATAATAATCAACACGAAGCTATGAAAAATATTTATAAAAGTAGGAAGTATAAAATAGTTTAGCTTCGCCGTTACTAAAATAGTGACTAATTATAAATAGAATAGTATAAACATAACGAAATATCGCATTTGTAATTAAAAAATAATCAGTTAATTTTATTTAAATTTGAAAAAAACAACAAAGCATACTAAAAATTGCTACAATGGTTTACGGTAACACATTGTTGCAAGTTAATTTTAAGGTTAGAAACCAAAACAAAAGTAACATGATGTTACATAACCTCAATAAATTATATTTCAAGTTGCAGTAATTGTTTTAATTGTTATAGAATTT
>NEEE01003780.1:32576-43580 GCA_002278615.1 Pogonus chalceus | reverse complement strand
GAACTGCTTGATTTCATTTATTGTTTACGGAATATTAAAATTTTATTCTGCTTTTAAAGGATTTGTTTTTATTCCATCTTGAGTAATAATATATTCTAAACATTTTGTTTCTGTTTTTAAAAATTCGGATTTCTCAATTTGTATTTTCAAATTTGCCTTCGGTATTTTTAGAAAACTAATTTTATATTATATAAATGTTCTTTAGAAGTTTTCCAAAAATTATTACATTGTCTATATAAACTAGACGAATTTTGTTAACTAATTCTCCGAGTCCAATATTCATTGTTTTTTAAAATTTTGAGGGGCGTTTTAAAATTTGGAAAGCATACGCAAAAATTCATAATGACCAGATGAGATAGAAAACGCTGTTTTTTTTATATCATTTTTGTACATTGGAATTTGATGAAAACCTTATTGTAAATCTAAGGTTGTGAAATATTTTGAATATCCGATATGGTCATATATCGTATCAATATTAGGAACTGGAAATTTGTCGTCTTTTGTTTAATAGTTAATTTTTCTGAAATCAATTACTAATCTAGTTTTACTTTTGCCAGGAGCATCTGTCTTCTTTGGAACTATCCAAGTGGGAGAGTTCTATGGAGAATGACTTTTCCTTTTAGCATTTTTTTGAATATAGTCTTCAATATCATTTTCATAAATTTGTGGGAGTCTATATTTTTTTTTTATAAATCGAGGTTTGGTTATTGAAGATTATTTTATGTCCACATAAATTAGTACAAGTTGATTGTTCGTTTAGTTTTGGAAAAAGATCTTTGAAATTAATTATAAGTATTTTTAATTTTTATTTTTCGATTTGATTTAAATATTCTGAATGAAGTTGAATATTATGACACTGTTTGCAAATTGCATTTGCATTTTGTAATTTTTTTTCTTCTTTATTAACAAAAATATTTTAAGTGATCAATTTGAATATTTAATTTTTGAATGATTCTAAACCTAGTAATATATTATATTCGTTATGGAATTTATAAATATATCTAGCATTTATGTGGAATTTTATTAATTTTTAATATAACGAAATATAAATTTATAGATTTGCTATTTACCGTTGTGAATGTTTATTTTCAAAATCATCACTTATGAAGTTTTCTTCATAACTTATGATTTTTAAAGTGACTATATCTGGATGTATTAGATTTATAATTTAACCTGTGTTCAATAGAATTATATAATTTTATATTTTTAGCGACGATAAGTTGTATGTTAAACTGGATATTACTTGTTTTTCTATCTCTAAATCAAAAAAGAATCATTTTCAATTTCATCGCTTGATTGGGTTGACATAGGTGTTGTATATCTGGTTTGTTTTGTTATTGATTTGGGTTGGAATGTACGTATTGTTTTATAATAATTTTTAAATTTTAACGTGAAGTAAATGGTTTTAGTTGTAATTGACTGTTATTTATAAATTGAATAGGTTTGGATGGAACTTGTTAAGTAAGGATTTTTTGTGTGGTAGATTAAAACTAAAATTTTGCTTCTCTTTTAACATTTGTGATTGGTGTAAGTAATTGAATTAATTATTCAATATTCACATTCTTTTAATGTACTTGGTTGTTTGACTACAAAGAATCCTCTTACTGATAAAGGTTATTTAATTAAATATCAGAATTTTCTAATTCTGAGCTATTACCTTTAGAATACAATTATTTGTGTGTTTAGGACAGTGCCAGTACCTTAAAATCTGTATTACTAATCGTTTGCTAGAAGTACTCATTTGTGCAAAAAAAAAAATCAATTTATAACTTATAATCTTATAAAGTAATTATAAATAGTTTGATAATTGTTTGAAGCTTAACGGACAACACTGGGTCGCTGACTTTTCTTGGATCTGAAGACGTGATGGAAGTTGTCGAACAGCAAGTCTTCTATTTCTCTGTCGATTCCTCTATTGTTGTATTATCAAGGAAAATTGATTTCTCCGTGAGATCTGCGTTTCTTATTGTTTCTACAGGTCATTGGAGACGTAGTTGTTGAAATTAATTTTTTCATGTTTTATTATTGGTTTATTAATTGACCAGAGGAAAGAATGAGAACTCACCACACAATTATTTTGTGTTTCTCTGGTATCCTATTTCGACTGCGTCCAATAAATAATTTTATTTTTTTTTATTTTTAAATAATACTTTATTTAATAATTCGTTTTGACACGTGCTTCAACAAAGTTATATAGAAAAGTGAATATCCTATTTTAATTTTAAAAGGTTTTTATTAGAATTCTCATCATAATGAAAAAATACAGCAAGAAGTGCTGATATACTAATAATTATTGTGGAATCAAGATGCAACAATACAGAATTCATATATGTATATACATATTTCCTAAAAATTTTGTTTGTAAGAAATGAAGCCAATAGAAGTAAGCTTTTCAATTCACATTTAATATGTAACTGTACTTTAGATATAAAATGAGTGAAAGTCTGCTTTTAATTTTCATTACAATCATATTATCAACCCTTATCATCATTAAAAATAATTATAGATTGTGGTGACCGTTATTATATAAATCCCTCACTTAATTATGTTTTTCAAATTATTTCAGGATAGAAAAATAAATCACTTGTATGGTATCTATGCAACTTGTAGCAGAGAAGGGCATATAAATATTTGGTCAATTGACATGGAGAGAGAAAGAACAGTTCATTCAAAATCACGTATGTAGAGCACATTTGTTCGATAAACTCTAAATTATTTATTATTGCAACAATTTTAGCGTATTTATTTACATCAAAATTAACAAAAATTAAATATTACTACTTATAATATTTAAAATATCAATGAATAATAAAAATTTATAAAAAATGATTTTTCCCCTTGAAAAAATAAAGTTTTTAAGGCTTTTATTGATTGTGAATAAGGGTATATAATTATATCATTTTTAAAACCAAAGTGAGTCTGTTTGCATTATGCCCATATTCACACGTTTAAATATTAAAGATAAACGTTATCTTAATAGCTATAAGTGTAATGTGTTTTTATTTAATTAATTTTTCCGCATCCTTCATGTGTAATAGATCAATTACTTAATTCATTTTAGGTAAGTAATGAAGGGTAAATATGACAAGCCTACGACCTGACGTCTATTGATAAAATATTAAAATAAAATAATTTGAATTAAGCAATATAATTAATCGGAAATATCCGGAATATAATATGCCTTTATCTTCCCTTGTGACGCAATATACTATTAACTAAATATTTTTAAAGCAAATGTCAAAATATCCGCAATTTAATCCTTCGTACTAAAATTCTCGTATGCACCTACAATTTTATAGTATTTACTTTAAGTGCTTTAACTCTCAAAAAAATTATTTTCTACGTCAGATCTTTCATTAAACATTTTAAAATAATGAAATTAGCTGAAATCCATTTCTTGATTAAAAAATTTCAACTCAGAATACTCTTTACTAATAAATTTAACAATATCGTTAAAGATAAAGACAGGAAGCATATTAATTTTATAGACCCTGCTAGATACATTTCAATAATTGTAATCTTTAAATGAATTTTACTAAAAAATTACTTTCCCCTTTCTATTTTAAGATATCTAAGATAAATTATTTATAAAAATTGAATATATTTTTCAAACATTTTCTAAATTTTCTAAAATTTATAATTTAAGCAAAACTTAAGACTCAACAAACATGGATAACAGACTTAGTAGCTTTGCCAGATTTTAATGTCATCTGCACATCAAGCACAGAAAGAGACTTGCGATTTTATGATACAACAGCGAAAAAATTTGAGCTTCGAGTTTTTATCACAAGCATGGAATATATGGTGACTGCCATGTACTATACATTTTATACAAATAAATCTAAGAAGAGTAAGTTAGTTATCGGAAATGCGGCTGGAAAAGTAAAACTTATTGAAATTGAAACAAAGGATCGTGGACCATTTCAAAGCTTATCTAAGACACCATTAACCCAAGTTTCCTACGATCAGTTTGTCAAGGTCTGTATATATTTTTATATAATTTGATGATTGGTTTTTTAGAAAACAAGTTGAACATTTATATCATATTTTATAAAAAAAAATAATAATTTATAATAATGTCATTTTAATTTCAGTTATAGTTAGTAGTATTTACTTATTTAATAATCTTTATCAATCAATTCAAAATTTAAATTATATCGTGAAATATGCATCGAATCAAAAAGACATAGATTAAAAGCTTAGTGCTTGGAGTGGGATATCCGATTCTATTAAAATTTTAGATTTGAATAGAGCGTGAAAAACCAAGTAAATTTTATTTGAATTATTTTTTTATTTTGTGTTTTTGATATATGGCGCTAACAAAGGGAATATTATTTTAAATTATATTCTGGAATATCTGGCCAAATATGCATCAAAGCAAAAATAAGGGTCATTTGAAAATTTTGAATGAGAACCTCCTTTTGTATTTTGGTTTAATTTAGGCCATAAAAAATTAAAGAAATTTTACTTAAAATACTTCTTTCGTATTTTTGATACATGGCGCTGCAAACAATAAAATTACTTTTAAAAAATTATTATGCGAGCACGTGAAGATAAATTATATTAACTAAAAGTAAAACCACAATTTACTTTTCTTCACAATTTTATTTTAAACCCTTTATGAACATTGTAATTGAAATGTACATAAAGTGTTTAAAATAAGAAAGAAAATTGTTGTTTTATTTTTATTTAAAATAAAATTACTGTTATTACAAAAATAACATGTAAATTTTAGATTTTTTCGACATTTTCTCTAAGTAATTATTGGAAAAACAACAGTTTGAAGATTTTTTGTTTACAGCACCATCTATAAGGGTACAAGAAAATATTTCAAATAAAGTATACTTATTTTTGATAATCTATTCGAATCTGTAATAAAAAAATAGTAGTTCTTATTTAAAGTATATTTTTTTCACCATCAAAAGGGGTAAAGCGCTTAAATTTAAGCAGAAGAAAATAAGTCTTTCTAAACCGTACGCCCTTATCTACCTTTTAACATTTTTTCATATTCTTAATTTTTAAGTTAGTTTGAATCTGATATTCTTGTATTCAACATCTCTAGACTTTCAGATTTATGTATAATAAACAAATTTTTAAAAACATAATTCGTAGATAACAAAATTAAGTATCGCAGTTGGTAGGATAGTCAAAACAAATTAACGCACATAATTATATATATATTACTCGCAGTATTAACACTATAATTAAAATGGTTTCGCATATCTGGATTGGGAAGTTGTATTAAAAAAGTTTTCGGGACAGCGTCTTTTCATTACCGAGGTGGCCAACATAGACTTCGACGACATGGATTTTGCTCCCTAAATTTTCGGTACAGTATTCTGTTTGTGATACAATATTCGGAATGTTCATTTGGTTGTGCCAAGACTTCCTTCATTTTTCTGTTCATCTAGTCAGCAATAGTGGTGATGGATAGTATCTTGTGGGACATTTTTACCTTTACTAACGGTAGTGGCTCACAGGGCGGAGAGTCGGCGAGTTGGTTAAGTAATCTCTGATGATGTTCTATCTTTATATCGTATTGTTGCAGAACGAGAGACCATCAAGCCAATTTTTTGAACGGGCTCTGAATGCAGTGCAGCCATTTCAGTGCTTGGTGATCGGTTCGTACTGTAAACTGATAACCCTCCAAGCATAACTGCATCTTCTGGAGTGCCCCACAAGTTTGTTAAATATTCTTTCTCGCCGGTGGAGTAGTTTTTTTCTGGTTTACTTACTAAATGACTTGCATACGCGATAAAATGCTGATCGTCGTTAACCCGCTGAAGGAGAGTTGCACCTAGACTAGCATCAAATGAATTTGATAGTAAAATGAACGGATGCTTAAAGTCTGGGCAGGAAATGTACTGGGGTACTGGTTACTGGAACGCTACTTGTTTCTCAGAGGTCTACTTCTACTACTGTCTTTTCTTAACCTCGGATGTTTTGGAAGTCTTGTCAACTGATATATTGCCGGTATTCTAGCAACATATTTTGGTAGGTTTGAACAAGATAAGTGTTTGAATGGCAAAAAGATACTCTGGCCCCTTTTCCTCCGGCTTCTGTGTTCTTTTTTGGATTTCTTACTGTAGACGGTGATGGTAATCGGATGATATAAAGCAGAGATGGCCAATTTCCTAATGTATATGATCGACTATTTTTCTTAAAAATGTGTCGCGATCTACCTACTAAAATCTTGATATTTAACACAAACATGCAGCTAGTGTACTAATGAGTGATAAAATTAGATAAGATGATAATAAACCAACTGATATTTTATCAATAATATTTATTTATTGAAAAGTTATTTTAAAAATCTGTTGTGAGGACTACAGAACCGTGTAATAAAATAAAATTTTTGGTCTCCAACCAAGCGTTCATAATTTGGTATGTATGCAGACAGAGATAATGCTAATTTGTCTTTAGTATGGAAATCAGTAAGCAGGGAACGATATTTAGTCTTTATGATTTTTAAATATGAAAAAGCTGATTCACATAAGTATGTGGATCCAAAACAAGAGTAGATGTATTCGCTACATTTGGTAATATTGGCATACTTTTCTTGATTCACGTATTTCCAAAAATCTTCCTCAAGTTCTCTGGCTTGTAAGATTAGATCAGTTTGTAGAATTATTCTTTCATTTTTTAGTGCTTTTTTTTTAAATCAAATATGTCAGTAATTTTTGCGGCAGTATATTTTACATTTAAATTCTTTTTAAAATGAAAAGACAAATATCTACTGAACAATAATTTTAACTTTTTCAAAATCTTGAAATCTGACCTCAAAGTCTTCCATCACCTTTTTAATTTCTGCAACGTATTTTTCAATGTTATAGTTACAATTTTTAGATTTTTTTAGGTGATAGGACATATTTGGAAAGTGATTCAAACTGTTTTGTTGAAGATCTTCTATAAGCATAATAAATTTTTCTCCAATGGAAATAACAATTTTGAAAGCTATGTCCATTATTTATTTTGTATTTAATATTTTGCTAGCTAACATTTATTGGTGAATTATGTAGTAGTAGTTCAAAAAACTTGAGAATTCGTCATAATTTTGGCATAGAGTTATAAATTCATTTATGCCGCCTATCATTGCTCCTGTTCCATCTGTTGTTATTGAAACTAATTTAAAAAGTGTTAATTTTAAATAAGCAAGTATTTTTTAAAAGAGTTAAATATATCTACACCTCAAGTTTTTTTTTTAAAGAAATTATAGCCAACAATTCTTCTTTAGATGTATAATCTTTAAAAACTACGCGAATAAAAATAAGCATTTGCGCTGTGTCACGTACATCTATCGATTCATTAAACTGAAGGGAAAAACCAGAACATCTATTAATATTGTTATATAACTGTTCTTTTATAATTTCACTCATTCCGACGCATCACAGAATTTGGAGACAATTGTTAATTTTTAATTGAAGCAATAATTTCAGTCTTATTCCTAAAATTATTAAAAACGGAATCTGGCATTTGCAAGAAAGTTACTTTAATAAATTCTCCGTCGAAAAATGGTTTACATTTTTTGCTAGCATATGGCTGACTTTGAATGATGCAATAGTCACTGCACGAGATATCAACATGAGCTTTTTAAAAACATTTTGTTGGCCTCTTCATTGAGTCTTAAATTCTTTAATTTTATTTTTTCTCAAGTCACTATTTTGTGGATAATCTGTTTGGTATTTGTTATGTGAAGTTAAAAAATGCGGTAGATCGCAATTGACCTGTTGGCCACCCCTGGTATTAAGAATGTTAAGTCTTCGATGAAGTTGTTTCGAGTGATCCAAAACTTTCAATGACTTCAACGATTTAGAAGAACTGACCCTCTGGCAAGTTCTGGGATGGCTGCTATCATTTTTTCGTCGTTGAATCCGTAACTTTCACGGAATTTGGATATTGAAAGCCAGAATGGAGTCTAACCTTCCGTTGAATGCGATATTTTATTGTATCGCATACGGAATGGATTTCTCTGATGATGGTGTTGATGATACACCAATAATGGGCAATTTGACAACTTTGTGCGATGTAATGCTACTGTGCGCTACGGTTTGTTCTAACAGGGAACCAATCGAAACAAATTTTGGATGCGTCGGCGTTGTTCGACCTCGGTGCTGCTGTACGAAAGCCTGTACTTCCTGAGCTTTGTTTCCACCTCGGCTTGATTGCAACGGTCTAACGGTCTATAATACAATCTAATATATCTTCCTGATCATAAGAGCTATGTTCTCCCATGGACCGTTTCTTTGCTCCTTTTATCATGATTGCTTAAATAGAGACCAACAGAAACACGCGCAAAAAATCGCATGTAGTTATCCCAAACAACCAAAGGTTGTTTAATTTAGTTGTTGAATTATATGAATTAGAGCCCTCGCTCGGGTGCCAGAATTTTTGACGAGCTTTCTTTACTTTTTAGCCAATCTACAAAATTAAATTTGGAGCGAATAGATAAACTGACTTACAAAAGGGACGCTTTGTAAGTTAAAATTAATTTTAAAAAATTAATAATTAAGTGGGAAATTTACAATTTTTTAATTCAAATCCACTATTAGTGTTGATTTATACAAATAAATCAAATTCTCGAGCGCCAACCGATTGCTCTGATTCAAAATTCAATGAAGAAGGAAACATTGTAGCTATAAATAACTTAGTTAAAAAAGAACTTAACAATAAATTTATTCACATATACTTTACATAAAGCAACAAACAAATTTAAATAAAAAATATAATTTACTAAACAATATTTAAAATTTTTACTTTTATTTTAGTCGTTCTTAAAATTAGCTCAAAATTATAATACATCATCGTGCTTTATAAATTCTATGGTTCTCATAATTTGTCGACGGTAATTCTGATGATTGGTGACATGACAATTTTATTGAGTCCGTGGCCACAGACAAGGAGTTTCAAGGTATTAGAAGATTTAGAATATAAATTTTTATTCGTTCAACAAATCTCTTTACACAAGCTAATTTTATCTCAGAATAGGGATCACAAGTTAAAGATAAATAATTTCGTCCAAATGTCTCTCTGCTTCGGCTAATTTGTTCTTAAAACAGAGGCCGTGAATTAATTTAACCAAACAAATATTGCTCCGGCTAATATGATCTCAGAAGAGTAGTCATGAATTTAGTTAAAACAAAATACCAAATTCTCACCCTTTTACTCTCCTTCTGCTCATAGCTGTCTGCGATTACCCGTAGACTGAATTTAATTTTTATAAAATAATAGTGTCTTTTAAACCTGTTACTTCACCTTGTTTTTAAAAGAAATAAAAATCTTTTGTCTATTTTTTGTATTCAAACATTCAAATTTGATCAAAACTTGCTTTTGCCTATAAGAGAGGTAAAAAAAGTCAAAAAATTATTTTGACGATGCCATTATTTGAACTCGAATCTATGAAGACGGGAGACCAACGCTTAATGTATTCAGCTACCAGCTACTGATGATCTCAATGCAATGAATCTCATTCAGTTGTAAGTGTGAGATTTATTTATTTTTTTTCTAATTTCTTTATTTTTTGAATATATTGGCGCTATTTCTAATTAAATAAAATTTAAAATTTTATTTTTGGATAATAGGCTTTGAACCATCGAGTGAATTGAACACCAGCGCGTTACTGCTAGACCATCAATGTTAGTGCGGTGAGCCAATCTCCTGAACGTAAGTCTCGTTCCGAATTGGCTTTTTACTTCAGCCACAAAATTTTTGCCAATCTACTCTATAAATCTATTTCCAATAAGAGAAGTCTATTTTCAAAGCGTTTATTTCATTGCCAGGTCTCACAAACATAAAGGACAACACTTTTAAAGTGAACATTAAAATTGTATCTTTTTCGTTGTTTAGGGAGGGCCTTTCCACTAATCACTTTCTTTTCTTAACTGATTTTTTCAGTTCTTTATTTGAGTTTTTTGATATATGTATTATCGCATGAATAAATTATTTTTTCATTATCCAACATCAGGTCACCATTATTTGCTCCGATGCATATGTATTTGGTTTTGATATATTTGACATATCCCACTTTTCATACTTATGGAGTAGTCTTCTGGCCATGAATTTTAGATCCTGTTTACCTGAGTGAAAACTATCTGATTATCCGCAAAATGTATGGTGAATAGTGTTGTTTCTTTGGTTATCGGGATACCCATTCCATTACAAGATCTGCGCCAGTTCCTCAATGCTTCATGTAGAAAGATATTAAATAGTATCAGTTAAAGACTTCACCCTCTGTTGGAGTCCTTTGGTTACATTAAAGACATCGAAATGTTCATTTTCCAACTTTATTCTTGATACCGTTTCTTCGTACATAAACTGAATAGCTTTTATTCTGATGTGAATAATTGATGTCTTTTTCAATACATACCAAAGCATATTAATCGGTATTTGGTCATATTCATTCGTCAAATCAATGAACAGAGCTTTTGTATTCCGGCCTGAAGCAGTCTATATAAAAACATGCAGCTCCAAATCCCGCTTGTTGTTTGAATTCCTTTAGTATGTTTTTTTCCAAGAATTTTAAGTAGCTTTCTGTATACTCAAAGTGCTAGTGGAAATGCACCTATACTTTGTGCAGATATCTTTATGTCCTTTTTTGTGAATGGGCGTGATCCATGCCTTTTTTTACATTTTATGGTTTTTGCTTTTATTTACTATTTTTTCAAATTGTTTTGTAAGCATATATTTCAACTTGTTTGATTCATTTCTTACTAATTCTACTGGGATTTGCTCTAGCTGCTAGCTTTTTTCTTCTTCATAGTTCTCAATATATCTTTTGTTAAGTATTCAGTAATATTAATATCGGGTCCATGAATTTGGTATCTTCTTGGCAATTAATTGAGATATTCTTGTCTGTCTTCTATTAGTTCTTTCCGGTAATGTTCTTTGCATCAGTTCATGCCTATTATTGATAAGTTTATTCTGTTTAAATTTTCTCATTTCAAGTTTTAAACAAACTTCCGTATTTCAGATTACCCTGTGTCATCCATATAGATGTTTAGCTCTTTA
>NEEE01003786.1:66090-79555 GCA_002278615.1 Pogonus chalceus | reverse complement strand
ATAAGCCTTAAGTTTTATTTTTATAAATGCATATGGAAAACAATGTAATGTGACATATATTTAAACCATAAAAAGTGAAAATTATTATTAATTACATGTATTTAGCTTATGTACGCATGCAACTTTTTGACCCCGCTTTTCATTATTTTGTAATTCCGCTTATTATTTCAACAATTAATCAATTATATTATATTTGTTTTATGCATGTTTTAAACAAATTTATATGTAGATTAATTATAATTGTATTTTCATACACCCTCGAAATTCATAAGCATTGCGGAATTTTTCTGAGATAAGTACAGCGTAGGATATCTATAAAAAAATTTTGTAATAATTTTAAAGCCACGGTAATCGAAAAATCGCAGAATTTAGTTTACACATAGATGCTTTCAGGTACAGCGAGGGGAACACACTTTTAAAAAATCCGTTCTTTCGCAAAATTCGTTGGAAACGTTTAGTGCTTCTAAACTGTGGACTAAACGGAGCTTCAAAGAAGTGTTACTGAGCACACGATTCGCTTTCCTTGTTGTTCGCTCCGAGTGGTTTCTCATAGCGTTAAAGGAAAGGACTGGTCATAAGCCCATAGCACTGACGTTCCTTGATACAGTTTAACGAGTTAACTAAGATGTCAGATTTTTCAGTCCGGGTGAGATGCCAAGTGACATGTTACTGTTGTTCAGCCCGGTTCATACCTTGGCATGGTGGTCGCTTAACAGGCTAGCAATCACATTCAGTGCTGCTCGGTCTGTATGAGCAAATGCAGGATACCTGTGGGACAAGGGAAAACTCTTCCTCTGTACTAGGCTTCGTACCCATCGCGTTCGTCCGGACAGATCCAATAGGCATCACTAAAGTGTATTTTCTTTCAGGCTCATTATCGCACCATCAGAAGAAAGAAAAAAGGTATTATTGATATTGTCTTGAATTTTAATTTCACTTATGTTTTATCGTTTTTTATAGGATTTTTATCTTTTTCAGGTTGTTGAATTTTTATGGGCTGTGTCTTTTTTTATTTTAGGTTAGCTAACGCCGGGAAGAAAATGGATTAGCTAAAAAGTAGGTAGCAGATTTAAACCTATTCAAAGAAATATCTTATCCGGAATAAAATTCCTGCCTTTATGAAGTAAGATCTTGTTATAGAAGAGTTTATGTTCCAAAAAAAGTTATTTTTATAGAAAATATAGTAAAACATGAATTTTTATTCTTCTAACATTTTATTTTCAAAATTTTCTTCATGTAATACAGAAATATTTTATAAATTGTATTATATTATTTACCAAAATAAATAGAATATATGTATATTTCTACTTGGACAGGGAAGTTAAGAAAATATTAACAATTTATTTAATATTATTCTTAGGTTAATAAAAATAAAAATAATACATCCTTTTGTTATAAATCTCTCATTTTTATAAACAACTTTTCGCTAAATAAAAATATATTTAATATTAGCTAGTCAGGAAATTAATATATATCTAACACAAGTATTTATTCTTTGTTTTGTTTTATGACCCAAAAAACATAAAGAGCTTTCAATTCATTGTTTGTTTTGTTCCAAATTTTTAGGAAATATAATTTGAAAAATACTTTTCGTTTGTAGTTACAGGTGAAACACTAAATTTATATTTAAATAATTTAAAAAATGTGTTACAAATTAAAGTTATAAACATAACAAAATGAAAATTTTAATGAAATTTAAAGTAAAATAATTTGTGTAAAACATGTAGCAGTTGCATGCTCATATATATCATTAGCAAGTTGTTAAATTATACAACGATTTGCGATGAGCAATTAAGTACTTGTTTTTACGTTTTTAACAGGTGTTTTTACACTCCTTCATATATAAACTGCCTACAAACTTAAACACAACGTTTAAAGATTTCCTGTTGACCTACTAATGAGCAAGATACTCAACAAATACTAGTAACTGTGAATAAATATGTGGATTTCTTAAGATCTGCCTTTGCGCAGCAGCTAAAACAGTTATTTCAAACAGAGATGATCAAACGTAAAAATTATTATTCATTTTATTCATACATTGTTTTCATTATTTCAGATATTTTCAAACATTCACTTAAAATAACTTATTTATAATCTTATCATTTATTCTAAACTCAAAACTTAAACTAAATATTGCGTTCTTATTTTTAAATTATATTTATTTTATTTAAATTCTTAAACTAGTTAAACTGCATAATAAATTACTTAAATACATTTTAAAAGAAATTAAATTTCTCCAGATCGACAAAAAAAAAACTGAACGAAAACAAAATATTCAACGCTAACTGCATTTTTATAAGTTATAACGGGTTTTTAATTTAATGTTAATAATTTATGATGCACTTAATTTTAAGTAATTTATTTTATGCTTAACTATACAATTAGTTATTTATTTTATCAATTAGAAAGCGATACTTAAAACTTGCTACGAGTATTATATTTCTATTTCCTTTAATTATATGAACAATTAAATACAAAAAAAGAAACATTTTTTATTTTTCTATTTATTATTTTGATCACAATCATTATTTGAAATATTTTAAGGAAAAGTAAACTCATGTTTCCAAACTAAATCATTTGAATTTTTTATTTTATTTTTTTTTTTATTTAACTAAAAAATAATATAAAAAACTAGTCTGTTTTTTGGAATTATATCTACAAATTAAATAATAAAAATGTAAAAGAAAATTCTTTAATAACTACCTACAACTTTTTAGGTTTAATATAATTAAAAATTGATTTCCNTATATATATATATATATATATATATATATATATATATATATATATATATATATATATATATATATATATATATATATATATATATATATATATATATATATATATATTTCATTATACCATAAAAGTTTCCCTATTAACTTTAGAACAAACATTTAAATACAAAAATTGTTCAGAATTAAAATGTGCATCCAATGATATAGGAAGATCATATCAAAAGACACAGGTGAATTAAAATTTCTATCTTTAAGCAGTTTGCAGAGTGCTACGCAAAATATAACAAATAACTTCTTAATTTAATGTAAAGAAGATTACAATGATGGAGACTTACTTCGAAATAAAATAAATTCGGTATTAAAAATTAGATTAAAATTTAAAGATTAGTTGTGAAATGTAGCAAAAAAATTATAATTAGTTTTTATACGAATAAAGAAAATTCAAACTAATGATTTCACCGGTAATTTGTTAAATTAATTTTTAAATATAAAGATAAGATAACAGAGAAATTCATAAATACAAAAACTGAGACAATGTCCCTTAAAGTTATTTATTTTATTTTGCATAGCACTCTTAAAAATAGAAATTTTATTTTTCCTGTATCTTCAAACATGATCGTCTTATATTATTAGAAAACGGATCATTGGATGCACATTTTAATTCTAAACAACTTTTGTACCAAAATATTTATCCCAAAATTAATAGGAAAGAAATTATGGCGTAAAGAAAATTTTAGCATTAAATTTCCTATATAACAAATAGAATGTTACTCCCAGTATATTTTTATTGCTTCATATATTATTCGAACATTAAAAGTCTCATAGGCACATATAATAGCTATTTGTGTATTAAGAGCGCAAAGTGGGACATTTTCGATTGAGAAGTTATTGCCGCGCTCTCAAGTCGCGCGGCATTCTTTCGAAATCGACAATGTCCATTTGCGCTCGAAACACACACAAGATTATTTCTACAGTCGCAACAATGGAGTCATCCACTATAACAAAAAATAATAAATTTTACATAGTAGGACATTTTGTTAGGTTATATAATGTACCGACTGAGCAATCATATGTCAGATTGACTTGTAAAGGTAATAAACGTGTAGGTAACGTAAGCGAGCGTTTTTTCTACTTTGTCGCTCTAGAACGGCAAATAAACATTTTGCGTTGACAAAATAGAGAGCAAATACCTACTTTGTATAGCGACTGTCGAAAAAAGTATTGTACTAACTAAAAATATTTATCTATCCAAAATGTAAAATATGAATTATAAAAGAATTTTCTAATTTACATTTCTATTAAAATAAAAATCTTTATTTAAAACAGTTTTTAAAATCAGAATTAAAATGAATATTAATAAATATTTTCATAAAAACAAATATAAATTTTATAATTTGTTCAAGAAACAAAGTTTAAATGGCAATTTAAAAATGTATAAAATACGAATGAAAATGTTGAGAACCTCCGTCGGGAATCACTACACCTGACATTTGACTTAAAACTGAAAATGAAACAGTCATATACACCAACACAAATATAATAAAATAAATTACATCCCATTTATAATCTCACGAATATTTCAATTGTTTTTTTATCTAACTTATGTATATTGACCGAGGCAGTGACTGTGAGTGCGAGTTTAGTTTAGGTAAATGATAAAAAACATAAAATGTACTAGATACAAATCTGGTATTTAATTAATCGATGTCGTGCGGTGAGGAATGAAACCCGCGCATTCCAACGAATGTCAAAAAAGTCAGTTTCATCCGATAGCCTTAATTAGTGTCCCGTTATCACAACCATTTCAAATTCATGACAATTGATGTTGGAATAAATTTATACAAACATGCTAATACCACGAAGATGGGAAAATTATATATCATTTCTGATTGGAAACAAACTTATTTTTGTTATCCAAAGAATGTTAATGTTTCTTTTTTTTTAAATACCATCATTTTTTATTTAGATTAATTTCTGGCGCCAACATTTTTTATTATTTCACAAAGAAATTGATATTTTTTATTTACCTTAAATAATATTTAAACAATTTATTTTATATTAAAAAATATAAAACATTTATTTTCGTACTGAAATCTTGTAATTGAAATTTAGCCAAAATATTTATAAAGTTTTTGCAAAATGAATTTTTTCAATCAATTTCTTTAAAAAGAAATAAAAAATAAGAATAATAGTGTAATGTAAGATTTTACATTTTGTTTAATTTCTTTTGGTGTAAACTTTACAGATAAGAACATTATTTTTCTTGACCTTTTATTTTGATACATATATTAAACCGAAGACTTCGTCAAATTAAATTAAAACCCTATTTCTTTTAAACTTGTTTTTACAAACAAAAAATTAAAACTTTAGACTGCAAATGATTAAGTATGATTCAGTCTACACACTCAAAATGTAAACTTATAAAATTTACAATAAGCCATGTAAAATATTTTTTTTTTTTTTCTAAATTATACACTTTCATTTAAAGTTTTAGACTTAAAAAGAAATTCAATTTCATCGTAAGAAATGTTAACTACATTTTATGTAACTATTTGAAAAGATAAATGTACTGTAAACATTTTTTTTTTTCAGTTTTTTAATGCCAAAGTCTAAGTAAAACATTATAGACAATGATTTCAAACGAAATCTTAGAATGTTTTTGTGCTTCTCTTTTGATTTAATTTGAAGTTTTAGTCAAAAATGCACACATAGTACGAAAAGCGAGGTTTTGAAACGAATATTTAATTTATTTTTTTATATTTCTCCTCAAAATATATATAAGAACCATCAACAATTAAGTCTAATTTGAACAAAATGAAAATAAAAATATTCGCGGATAGTATTCTTCTAGCATTTACAATTATTTTTTAGTTTTATATATGAAAAAATATAAAATTGTTATTGATAAATTAATTTCATAGATTCTGATTGATTTCTTGGTAGTTTGAGTAACTTTAAAAAATATATATATACACATCAAATTTTCACTAAATAATTGCTTTACCTAAATATAAAAAAACGATTGCAAACTATATTATTTAAGGTATAGTTATGTAGTATTTATGATTTTTCATCAAGCATATTTTTTTTATTTATCACTCGGAATTTGCTAATTTTATACTTAAATTGTAATTCTTTTATCATCTGAAGATATATACTCCAAATTTATCCAAAAAAGCTTTAATTCATTTTGAAGTAGTTGAATATTTGTTAAATTATTAATTTATATACAGAATTTATTGAAAAATATTTTTTAAGTAATAAAAATAAATTTTAAAAACGATCTGTCATTTATTAGTTTAAGGATATACCTGAAATATAAAAACAATTGTTTAACATACCATTGAAAGAGTTTAATTAAAAATTAATATTTGTCTTTATAAATAAACACTTTAGTCAACTGGCAAACCAACTATGTGTAATAAGTTGACGCAAAACGTACACCTATTTGTTTATAACTAAAATAATAATTAAAATGGAAATAGTTTTAACAGAACAATAATAAAAGTAAAAGAAAACAAATAAAATTTAATCACAATTTATAAAATCTACAATAATAATAAAAGCAAGTTTTCTTTTTCATAGTACTACTCACAAAACTTTTCGTTGAAATAATACTTAGCCAAGAGAAATTGTATTATTTGTGTAAAACGTTTGTTATGTGTAAACCGTTCGTTTTCTGTAGCTTTCCTTTTGAATACCCACTGAAAATTGTGTCTGAAAATTACATTTTCACGCTATTGTTTCCATGTTTACTTTTGTTAAGTTGCTTTTTGGTTGTATGGGATATTTAGTTTCTTTTAGTTTATTTAAGATTTACTGCTACATCTCTATTCTTGTTTATCACAAGTATACACATGTTCGCTTATTTAAATTTATAAATAAAAAAACGTTTAACAATTAATTTTATAAAATAGGTTAAAGTAAGTTTATATTTTATCGTTTCTTGTTCATTTTTATAAAATATAATCAGATTTTGAAAATATCATAGGTAACAGTTAAATTACAGATGTGAATTTAGATAAGAACTCCATAAACAATGTGAAACTATTTAAGGAAAATACAATTGTCTAAAGTCACGCAATGCAACACTTTTATTACCTAAATAAATTTACCTATTTTTGCTTTCAATATGCTAAAAATATATTCATTTGAACCACCGTTAAATTAAAATAAAATTACATAATAAAATTGGTGTACGTGCTATATAGAAAATCCAATAATGCGTCTATATTCATAAATAATTTTATGTCAATTTATTTTAATTTATGGAATTATTTACATATTTATAATATACAATAAATATTTATATATTGAAATATTTTTATAAATTCAAAAAAAGTTATATGATATTCTTGCAAAATTACTAATTAATTGTTAGTTATAATGAATGAGCTAGATTTTATTCAAAATGTTCACGTAATAATTATTTATTGTATTTTAATTTTAAATTACAAACTACGTAAGCCATAATTACTTATTAGAAACAATATTTTTATTTTTTTAAAGTTTGCACGTCATTGTTAAGTACGTCAAATTTTGTTTATTTATCATGTAAATTTGAATTTAAAAATTTTATTTTATTAAATGTCATGCTGTTTTATTTTTAGTATAATTTTTCTTTCCGTTTAGCTTTTAATTTTTAAAATTCATTTATTAAACATTTATAAACAGTTTTAAGCTGTCTTTATATTTAATACAATATTTTATTTTTTACAAACAAATTTTTATTTTAATCTACACATATTTTCTCCTTTCAAAACGTCTATAATTATTTATTTTAATTATTAGTAATAGATTCTTTTGCGTAAAACTATGATTTATTTTAATTCATTTCTATATGTCTTTTTATATTTATTGTAATAATTTCACATATATTTTATATTTACATAACCTTAATATTTTAGCAACAGTTAGTAGTAGAATTTGACCTGTTTCTTTTAGCTTAAACATGTAGAAAGGGTTTAGCGCAAGCAAGTGGTAAAAGNACAGTTAGTAGTAGAATTTGACCTGTTTCTTTTAGCTTAAACATGTAGAAAGGGTTTAGCGCAAGCAAGTGGTAAAAGTTTATTTATTTTAGCGCCAGCAGATAGAAAGGATTGTTTTTTTTTTTTACTCCAGCAGGTAGTAGAATTTGATTTATTTATTTTAGCGTCGGGAAATGGATTTATTTATTTATTTTAGCGCTACCAGGTAAAAAGGGTAAATTTATTTATTTTAACTTTAGCAGGTAGTAGAAATTGATTTATTTATTTTAGCGCCAGCAGATAAAAAGTACTTGTTTATTTATTTTAACATCAGCAAATAGAAAAATTTGATCTATATATTTTGACGCCAGAAGGAAAATGGAATTAATTATTTATTTTAGCACTTCAAGTTAAAAAAGTTTGTTTATTAACTTTAAATCCAACAGGTAGTAGAATTTGATCTATATATATTAGCATCAGCAGATAGTAGAATTCGACCTGCTTATTTTAGCGTTAGTAAGGCAATAGAATTATATTTATTTACTTCAGCGCTAGCAAGTAATATCATTTGACCTGTATATATTTACATTAATAGATTGTAGCATTTTGACTTAATAACTACTTAGATATAATTATAATTATAAATTTATTAAAATAAATTTATGAAAAAATTATTCAATATGAAAATTATAAATAAATGTATAAAACGTAATAAATTTCAATTCTATTTTAATAAATATTCAATATAACTAAAAATAAACACTTCATTTAATTAAATTGTTAATAAAATATTCAGAAATAAGAAACTCGATTGTGAAAACTATAATTACGTACATATATAAGATATAAAATCATGTTTAAACACGCTTAAAATTTGATTATGAAAAATACTTTAACCTAGTTTTATAAAGATTCTCTTTTCTTATCTTCTTTAACTCTTTTAATCTTCACGTTGTGTATTCAAGAATTAGGTCAAATTTATTTTAAGTTAAATCAAATTGACACTCATCATAATTAAAAAATGCAGATCTCTTAAGTATTTTATATCCATTTAAAGATAATAACATAAAAATATAATATATTTACAAGTGTTAAATAATGATTAAATTTACATATAGTGTGAATATATCGAAGCATTGAATGAAAAAATAAACAAATTTCGGAAAGCAATTCAATCTGTTGGTTATTTACTTATTTTCCTTCTTTTGATAAATGTTTGCTTATTCCGTATGTAAAATTTACTCAAGCGTTCATTTTAAATTAGTTAAACGGATTGCGAGATATATGTATCTACCAACATCAAAAATGTTTTTATATAAAAATATTTTATCAAAATTAACTCAGTAATATTTTTAATAAAAGATGTAAAAAAAAACGAATATATTTGTATAAACATTAATATATTTTAAATTAATATTAATAACTTGCGTTACTCGACGTTACATTCAGCAATTTATACGTTTTTGTTGAAATTACAAGNATAACTTGCGTTACTCGACGTTACATTTAGCAATTTATACGTTTACAAGGCGATATATAAATAAAATTACATTGTTATTTTTATCAGATAGCATTTTTCGAAAATAATTATTTTTTCTTACATGTAAATATTTACTTGTCAATATATGTACGTATTTTTCAGGTCAAATTTAATTTTAAAAAATCTAAGAGTATTTTTTTGTTTATTCTATTCTGTTTATTGGATATATACAATTAAAATATCTAAAAATAGAATAAATTTATTTAAAAAACAAAAATTGATATTTTAAAATAAATATCGATTACTTTTAAGTCTTATTTTCAAGAAACTTGATCAGAAAATATTGACTTACCGCAAAATTATTTAAATCATTTTTTATAATACGACTATTACAGTAAATTTTAAAAATACAGCTTCTTCAGCGCCATATTGAATTTAATAAAGATTTTGTCAGATTCAATTTGAAAAGTATTTTTTGTAAGACTAATCAAAAATTAATTTAATTTAATTCTTTTTTAAATACTGATAATTGACAACGCATGAAAGATAATTTATAGCGAGAAAATTGTTTTCATAATAAAACAAGTAATACTTTAATTAGCTTATACATAAAACTTAGTTTCAAAAAATCGATTTTTTGCATAAATCTTTTCCTTATACTGTCTAGAAAGACCCTCTAAAAGGGTTAATTGATATTTGAAGTCATTGCAAAGATACAAGAAAAATTGTGGAAGCCGTAAACATTTTTCAAACTGGGTGCCACTTTTTCTCGGGAACCATTCAATAAAATCACTTAAATCTTTATCGACAATGTGCAAAACTGTATTTTCCATTGTGAGGATTTATTTGATATTTTAATTTTTAAATTTTTTATGAACAAATTTATAACACGCAAATATTTTTTTCCAAACTGCCGCCATTTTAACTATTTTTTGAGTTTTTAAGAAATTCTATGCTTCACGATAGCCATTCTAATACAGTTTAAGGAAATCTAAACGATTTTGATCTACCTTGTTTAAGGACTGATCGCGACTGGCACCCATAGAAGTGTCTCTTTTTGGAGGTGTCTTACGAGGAGGCTACCACAACTCCAAATATTAATATTTTGTAATAATAATTAAAATACGTAAAACAATATAGTAAAAACCCCAAATGATTCGATTGTAATCGAACACTAAAAAAAATTCCTGAATATCGCTGCTTTTTACAGTTGTCAGGGTGGCCCTCCCCCTTAAATATAAGGTAACAGTTTTAATTTTATAATTTAAACCCTATTAAAGCCAAGATAAAAGTTAAAAGATTAAACAACCCTACCCTATCAGCTGCATTTAAATGCATTGATTCGTAAATGAACTTCTATCAACCCTAACAACAAGGGTTAAATTATGAATCGAAAAACTACATATAAAAGTTATTTAAAATTTTTAACAACTAAACTTTAAAAAAAAACCGATAATGTAATGAATACTATAAATATTTCTTAAATTATTTTGAAAAAGGCATATCATACATGTGCATACTTGTTATTATCCAAACGGCACATGTTTTAATCGACAACTGCATTCCACATGGAAACATGTTCATAGCATGAAACTCATTAAAACCAAGGGTTGGATAGTTAGAAAATTAAATTAAGCAAAATTAAAATAGTTAACTTAAGCTTTTAAACCCCTTTATTATATATTTTATTAGTTACATTATTTTGTCTGCTACTTAAAGTTATCGTTTTTTAATAAAATAAATATATAAGAATAACAGAATTAGAACGCAACAAATCAAAACATGTACGATACAAGACCAAAAATCAACAATGATCTTTCGAATCCAACATTGACAGCAGTAGCGCGTATATTATTATTTCTTTTTTAACTTATTTGATTTATTTTGTTCTTGATAATGTTTTCAATTCCTTTCCCACAAATCAAGTGGACATTATGTCAGGAATTAAAATGTTTCGTATAAATCAAAAAGAATCGCTATTGTCTAAACCGGTATGGAGATTTTGAAATTGAATAATGGCCCTACTACTCGTATACCGGACACTGGTACTGGACACTGAACAGAATGTGATTCTCTTTTTTATCTTACCCTTACTCTTTACCCCTGGATATGTCTGTATGTTCTGTCATAAAATAACCACTGCTCAAGGTTCTACATATATAAGAAAACAAGAAATATTTTATATTTCATTTATTTACATCTTTCGGAAATTAATATATACAAGTTTATTTATTTTAAACTTCTTTATTCTACAGACGCTAACAAAATAAAATATTAAATATGTAAATTATATTTCTATAATATTTATAATCAGTGAAAGAATTAATACAATAATAAATTCCAACGAAATTAAAATTAAAATCCTAAAATTTTCTAACACTGATCTGTTCCTACTTTGAACATCTACCGCCATCTGTGAGAATAACCATGTATTAAATATTTCATAACAAAAATCTGTAATTATATTATTTGTATATAATTAGAGTTTAATATAAATAAAAATAAGCTAATTACGTATAATTACAAATCGTGATAATAAAAATTTGAAAATAATAACAAATTTTAGTTATTTTTATGAATGTGACAAAATTACTAATCGAAATATTAAATTAATAGTTAAACTAAACAGAGATACTAGATTAAATATGCGAATAAAAAATCATATTAACCTCATTTTTAAATGAAAATATTAGCTTTAATTGATTACCAAGACAATTCTAAAAATAAAAATTATATGATACAATAAATCAATTTAATTATTTCTAAATGCTTCAGCGAAAAAACGCGTTCCATCTAATTCCTTTAATGGAAAACAAAATTAATCAATTTAACTTACATTTTTTGGAAGTAAACAAATTGTAAATAAAAAAGGGTGCTCTGCTAATAAAAACAGAATAATATTGAAGTAATATCATAAACAGTAAACCAATAACATTTGCAAAGAAATGTTAAAATGAAAACCAATTGCGCCGCGAACAAAGGAAATTATATGTTCTGGAATATTAGAAAAGTTTATAAATAAATCAAGTAAGAAAGAGAAGAAAAGAACAATTCTGTTAACAGGCGCTGGGGTCAATCTCTTTAATCTATATTTAGGACGAGGGTGAGTTTTCGTACCCTAATTTTGGAGTTGCAGTTTGGTGAAAATAACGAACGAATATTTANCAATTTACAGAGTGCCATGCAAAATAAAACAAATGACTTCTTAACCTTTTTGTGTTCTTTTAATTGTTATTTTAATGTAAGGAAGATTAAAATAATGGAGACTTACTTCGAAATAAAATTAATTCGCTATGAAAAATTAGGCAAACCTACCTATATAAATATTAATTGTAAAGTGTAGCTTAAAATTATAATTATTTTTTATACGAATAAAGAAAGCTCAAATGTATGATTTCATCGATATTTTATTTAATTAATTTGTCAAAATAGGATACAGAGAAATTTATAAATACAAGTACTGAGACAATGTCACTTAAATTAAAGATATTTGTTTTATTGTTACATGGCACTCTATAAACTACTTAAAGATGGAAATTTTAATTTACAAATTAAACTAAAATTAAATACATTTATTTGGTATATAACCTATTTTGTATTTAAATTAAAAAGAATAAAAATAGCTATTTTTTAAGGACGGAAAAAACTGAGGTTGAAACAAATGAATAAAATACAAGACCTACTATAAAACTATAAAACTTATTAATAAGGTTGAAAGAAATGTCATTTTTAAAAAGATTTTTCATTACAAAAACTGATAATAAAATCTAAAATGTAATTCATTTATAAAAATTCTCAGGTTTTTTTTTTTTATAAATGTTATTAACAATTGGAAATATTCAGACTGGCGTAGTATTGATTAAAAGATATAATTTTGTTTTATTTTCAATAGAAATTAATAAACTGCTTTTAACTTTGAACAAAAAAATTACATTAATAATTCAATTTTTTTTTTTTCCATTTGGATAAAAATATAAATATTTCAATTTAATAAATAACAGAATATAAATATAAATTATATAGCAAATAAAACTTTTGATCTTCTGTTTAAATATACATAAATTCAATTTTAAAAACTCTAAAAAAATATACATGTTATTTTACCAAACATCATTTTTATATAACATCCATTAATTTCAGCATTTCGTACTTTTTGTTGATTTTTTAATGAAAATGTAAAGCTAAAAATAAATCTAATAAAAATTTAAATAAAAGAAGAATATTTTATTATAAAACGAGTACATATACGATAAATTTACATGTTTTTAAAATTAAATTCA
>NEEE01003786.1:53174-65817 GCA_002278615.1 Pogonus chalceus | reverse complement strand
AATTCAGTATTCAACTCGAACAAACCTGTCATTAGCTAACATTCAGATTAGTTGTTGAAATTTTAAATATAATAAAATTTTTCATTTCATTATTCATTTTTCTGTATTATATATAATATAATTATTTTATTAATTATTTATTATAAGCTATTCAAATAAAAATACGACTTTTTTGCATAAATGTTATTCACAAAAATAAATGAACTGATAAACAAATATCTGGTTCACAAATATCTGCTTATTATTATGTAATTACACTGATTCGTGGCGTAAATTAAGAGACGAGTTTATTATATTTAAAATTACGTTCAAGTATTAACAAGTTAAAGTTGAATAACTTTACGAAAAAAAACTGAACTTTTTTTGTTGATGAAATTCCTAATATTTTATTTAAAGACAACGTTTTGAAGCTAACGCTCTTGTTTCATCAGGCAAATATTTTTTTATTGTATTTTTTGTGCTTATTTAATTTGAATTAAATGTTTAAATTGCATGATAATTTGCAGGAATTTATCTAAATAAAGTCAGATTATGTGAAAAATGGACTATAAAAAGCTATAGTCTAATTTAAAGTGTCTTTAAATAATCTAACCTAAAAAAATATAGTTGAGAACAGAGTTGAGAGTTTTAAATCAAATTATTTTTATAAAAAAATCATTGAGTTAAATCAAAATAAATTAAATTTAAACAAAAAATTAATAATTCTTATTATTGTATATGTATTTTTAAATAAAAAATACAAACAAATCATAGTTAAAAAATAAAAACATGTTTTAATAAATCATACATATTTTAATATTAAAATAGAACAATTCAAATAACAAAAATAAAGCAGAAAATTTAGTGGTACATTATTATTAAAATGTTTAAACAAAAAGACCAGTTTTCCAGCCTTTTCAGTTCCTAATAGGTTTCTAAATTTCGAATGCACAACTCCAAATTATGAAAAAACTCTCTCAACACAAGCTGAAGACGAAGTGGCACATAAAAGTGATTTTATAATTTTCAATATTATATCCTTATTTGGTCCTAATTCATCTCATACAATCAAACTCTTATATTTTTTTGAATAATAACTTTAGAGTATTCATAATATTTTAAAAGTCAGCGCATAATACCCGTTTTTACACACTTAAAAAAAATATTAAAAAATTCTAATTTAAATCAAAAATATCTGATTTAATAACGATTTTTACCTACCCTTGTTGAGAATAATGTAAATTTGTAAAATGTTTAAATATGTCAAATTTATTTATTCAATAAAATGTATAAACAGATGCCCTTGGATTTTATCGTTATTATTTTGTTTTAAATGATTTATTGTTCTATTAGCTGTTATTATGTTTATTTTAAATTAGTAATTATAATTCCGATTGTAATAACAAATTTAATTAAATAATAATTCAAAAACTGTACAAGACAGTTAAATAAATAAATCTTAAATCGTTTTTTATAATTATTTATTATAAATTGTATAAAATTTCCCACAGTAAGTCCAACTCTGATTAATCAAGCGGCACAAGCCGTCCCTGATAGTACAAACGAATGTAATTTAACTTCATCAAGTTTTAATATTTCAATTAATAAACGCATTCAAAATTTATTATACTGCAATTGCTTTCAAGGCTACACGAAAACGGAAACAGGAATAAATGCCTTGAAGCTTTCCGACTTCAAAACATTTCGTGTTGAGAACTTTTCATTTCTTTTCAAATAAAGAAAAAAATATTCTCTTATATTTTGAAATAATTTAAAAAAAGTTTTTTATTTTATTTATTCAATTTATACAATAAAGAAAATGTTTATATTTATTTACTTTATAAATTTATTTTAAAATTTAAATTACAAACTCGCTTTTAAATAAATTATTTTTTAGGTTTCCTTTTACGTTTCAACGATTTAATTTAGTTTTTTATGTTCTTTCTAGAATAATTTTGTTTAAATTAGTTAATTAAGAATTTTATTTTAATAAGCATAACTTAAACAATTGATGTGTAACCTTTTAATTAACGACACATCTTGATGCGGGTCTTATGACTAATAAGTAAAATATAAACAAAATTTAAAATTATAATTGTTAAAGCTCATAAGTTTCCTTAAAAACGAAAAGAAAAATGAATAAAAATTTTCTTTCATTAATTAATTATAACATAAAATCAATTGTTTTCATATTTTGTTTTTCAACGCCATTTGATATTAATAAAACAAAATAAATTCTATATTATCATGCAGCTTTTTCAATTTGTTTAAAACGAAGATTTTCTGAAATTAATTTATTATAAAATAATTGCAATTATTTTTATTTTTTGTTTTCCAACGCCAAGTTGATTATATTGAAATAAAGAAAATTCTATATTATCATTCAACTTTTTTAATTTGTTTAAAGCGGAGATTTTCTAAAAATTAAATTTATTATAAAATAATTGCAATTGTTTTTATTTCTTTGTTTTCCTACGCCATATTGATAGTAATTAAACAAATTAAAATCTATATTTTTCATTAAACTTTTTTCAATTTGTTCAAATCGAAGATTTTCTTAAATTAACTTATAAAATAATTGCAATTGTTTTTATTTTTTGTTTTCCAACGCCAAGTTGATAGGAATAAGATAAACTAAATTCTATATAATCATTCAACTTTTTTAATTTGTTTAAAATGAAAATTTTCTTAAATTAATTTATAAAAAAATTATTGCAATTGTTTTTATTTTTTATTTATCAATGCCACGTTGATAGTAATAAAACAAAATAAATTCTATATTATCATTCAACTTTTTTTTAATTCATTTAAAATAATAATTTGTAGAAATTAATTTATTATAAAGTAATTGCAATTGTTCTTATTTTTTCTTTTCCAATGCCATGTTGATACTAATAAAACAAAGGAAATTCAAAACAATGGAATTTTTAACATAATGTTATATTTTAATTAAACATATAACAGAATTAAGTTGTATGCATTATTTTATAAATAAAATAACTATAGGTTTTCAGAATATATAATTATATTTTTCTTGTTAAAACAAGTCAATATATAATAAATATTTTATATCAATTTACAACATCTTATTTTGTTAAACAATTTTAAAACATCGTTTAGTATGACGGTAATTTAAAACAGGTTCATCATTCAAATATAATACCCATGCATTAAGCTAGAATTAAGTGAAATTTATTACAAAGCTATAAGTATGCATGGCACACTAATATATAAAAATAAAACAAATTGAAGCCGTGCCCAGCTTGCTTAGCATTATAATAAATGAGTAAATATGAAACTTAAAAGCAGTAATAAATAACAATTCAAAAACTTATACTTTGTGTCACATGTAGGGTCAACAATTTACAGTATAATTAAGCTTTAACGTAATTACAGTTTAATATACGTTCCATAAAACACACATGCAAATGCTTTAATTATCCTCACCGCAATACTTAAGTGCAATTTTAGTATTTTCCAGCATCAAGATAAAGTTGTTACTCTGACTTGCACAATATATGTCATATGCAAACAAATACCTTATATTTCATTTCAATTTATATTACTTGTAAATAACAGAAATCTATAACTAATCAATATACCATACGATGCAAAATTTTAAATAATTCATTTTAATGACATGCATTATGTTATAAATTTATAAATTTTATGCAGAATTCATTTTTGCACGCTATTCAAATACGTGAATTATTTATTTACACATATTTAAATATTTAAATGTAAATTAAACAAAAACTTGTATTATTTTATAATACAAAGTTAACATTAAATAGTACAACCTTCCAAAATATAATATGCGAAAAATTGATATTAAATCAACTACATTCTAGTAGTAAAAGATTTTGTAAATATTAATAGTTATTAATTATAAATAAACACAGTTTAAAAACTTTATACACATTCAAATTTACAGTTTAATATAATAAAATACTTTAGGTACAAAATATAAACAATCGTACAACTTTTAAATTTAATTTTACTTCATTTAAAATAAAATAAAATTATAAAAGCATATATTAACAATTAAAATACTTTAAAATAAATTTTTAATAATATATGTATCCAAAATTTAAAAAATACGCTATTAAATTAAGTACTTTAATAGTTTTTGATGAAGACAAAGCCAACAATATGCTAATGACAATAAACTAAAATAAGAAATGTGATTGTAAATAAAGTGAGGTTACGTTACGAAATCTTCTAAAACCGGTAAAATATATGTATTACAATACAATGTATCAATCAAAGCAATTAATATAATTTTAAAAAAATAAAATTTCTTACCTTATGTATAAAAATCACTGTACAAAAATAGTATAAACACAAAATCAAAATGTCAAAGCTTCAAAACAGACACTGACAGACGAAAACAGTTATAATTTCTACATTATCGGCAACTCGTATTAGCACATATGCCATTTTCAAATAATTAAGGACACAATATAATGAATTGCAGTAGTTTTTTAGTTCTATTATCTAAATTAAACTTAGAAATCTTCTACATACATTCTGAGATTATAACAGTAAAATTTATTTAATTCTTTATATTACCAATAGAACAATGTCGCTATTAACTTAATAAATTTTTAACATACTTATATGTACATATGTATATTCAAAGAATATTATTATATCTAATTGCAAATAGATGAAAGTTATGTAATTATTTAATAAATTTACACTTAAAAATATATACCGGTTGTCTACTATTTTTGTAATATAAGAAATCCAATTTTATTATTTTCGTTACGCAATATTTTTTTTCCTATTAATCTTAGGACAAATATTTAAATACAAAATTTGTTCAGAATTAAAATGTGCATCCAATCAGCTCCTTTTTAATGATATACAACGATCCAGTCACGAAATACAGGTAAATTTAAATTTTAAAAAGTTTAGAGAGTAACAGAGCAAATAACTTCTTAACATTTTATGTTCTTTACATTGTTATTTTAATGCAAGGAAAATTAAAGTAATGCATACTTGCTTCAAAATAAAATAAATTCGATTTGAAAAATTAAGAAGACCCATTAAAATATTAATTGTAAAATGTAGCTTAGAAAATTATAATAAATATTTATACGATTAAATAAAACTCAAATTAATGATTTGATCAATATTTGATATAATTAATTTCTAAATATGAAGACAAAATAGCAAAGATATTCATAAATAAATATTTGTAAATTGTTTAAAAATGTAAATTTTATTTTTCCTGTATCATGTAACAGGATCGTCATATATCATGAAAACGAAGATTTTTGGATGCGCATTTTAATTCTGAACAAGTTTTACATTTAAATATTTGCCCTAAAATTGTTCATTGAATTTCCTATATAACAAAAAAAAATTGACACTCGATTTGAAAAATCCTAGGCCTACCATTTTTAATTAGTTCAAAATAACCTTTATTTTTTTAATGTAACTGAATTCGAAGTTTCAAACGACATAGTTTTAAAACTTCACTCGTAATCTAGCTCATAAATATTAGTGCAGAATTTAACATTTCAATTTTTATTTTTAACCTAGTTATATCACTCCTATTAATATTAATTAAAAGGTTATAATGCTTTTTCGTGAATTTTAATGGCAAGTATGTAAATTTTATTGCTTAATAAAACCAAATTACAATATTTTATTAATAAAATAATCGGGGTTAAGAAACTCTAAAATTGTTTTAAAGGACCTTTAATAGCTAAGAATATGTAGCTACAAAAGTAGAGGTTGTTCGTTTTTAGTAGAACTCAGAAATTGAAGCAGGCTGTCACTCATTTTAAATAAATCTACCTTACGGTGCTTCAAAACATAATATAAAAATTGGTGTTGTGAATAGTTTTAGCGCGTGAATTTATGCATTGTCGCAATTTTATAATTGAAGAAACATCTGACTTTCTAACTTATATATAAAAAAAAAAACATCGATATATGTAAACATAAAATTTATTAACATTTCACTATTTAGGACAGTTTATTAATACCTCTCCAATACAACAATATAAATATTGAATAAAAAATATTTTCAGCTGTATTCAAATTTCAAAAGACATTATAAAACGTTATAAATATTTAATTTCTATAGACAACAGCAGTATTTTGTTAAAAATAAAATATACAAATAATAACAGTTTGTAAACTTAAAACGATAACTAAATATATAAATCTAATTAATGAATAAAAATATTTCATACAAATAATTAATTTAAAAAATTATTTTACAACTATTAGAAAAAATTAAATTAACTCCACACATCTGCGGAATATCGTTTTTGTGTTTCCATTTTCTTGATATACGCAACTGCTTGTTGTTCGGTCATTTGTCCTTTTTCCATGATGACTTTAAGGATTATGTTACGTACATCACTTGCCATTGAACGCGCGTCACTGAAAATAAATAATTATATTTAGATTTATTATAAATTAAATTTAATTCAATTTAAAAACTTACCCGCAAATATAAATATGACCATTATTTTCACCAATAACACGCCATAATTCTTCACAATTTTGTTCCAATAAATGTGTTACATACACTTTGTTTGCTTGATCTCTGGAAAATGCCAAATGCGTTGTCAATAAACCACTGCTCATATAGTCATTTAATTCTTCTTCATAAATAAAATCTTCAGCCTTCTTCCTACATCCGAAATACAAAACAGTGTCGCCTACAGTTTTACCTTCTTTGCGCGCAACTTCGCGTTCTTGTATAAATCCTCTGAAAGGAGCAAAACCTGTTCCAGGTCCAACCATAATAATAGGTGTTTGTGTTCTTGTTGGTAATCTGAACTGTGATTTCCTTACAAAAATAGGCACTGTTGGTGGTTCAACACCTTCCTGAGGATGTTTCTGGGCAAGCCAAGTCGTAGCAACGCCTTTATTTTTACGTCCAGTTGGAGTTTCATATTCAACAACTACAGCAGTAACGTGCACAGTATTGGGATATAATTTCGGAGAAGAAGAAATCGAATAATAACGAGGTTGTAAGCGTGGTAACAATTCACAAAGATGGTCCAAAGCTGGGCGACATGATGGTGTATCTTCCAATACATGAACAATATTACGATTATCATTGATAATCCATTGATGATATAAAGCTTTGCCTTCTGCTGTTGTGCTAGCCATCAATTTAAGGCGTTCTTTATCTTTTGGATCGGTACAATATTCAGATAATTCTTTAAGAACGTGCGTACGTGGGTTCATTGTAATATCCAAATAGTGAGTAAGAGCTGTGCGGTAAGAGCAAGGACATGGGAATGGATGTTTTTTGCTTGATTCTTCATCGGTATTTGTTAAAGTAAAAAGAATATCCAAATCTTTGTTAGTTAATTTTCCGATTCGGTTTACTAAATCTTCGTTATTAACAGGATAAACAGCTAAATGATCACCAGCTTCATAACGCATTTTGGAACCTTCAATATCGAATTCAATATGTAGACATGAACGACCACCAGCTTTATGCAATTCTCTATTGACTAATATTTTAGCTAAGAACGGATTTTTGGCATCATAAGGCGGTCTTTGATTACGAAGTGAATGTAAACGAGCCATTTCTCCAGTGAATACTCTTTCCGGAGTTTCATCAATATGTTCCAGACATTTATATTGTCTAACACTAATATCTTCTCCTGTAGCTTCAATTCCGAAATATTCACAAACAGCTGGCCAAAATTTATCCTTCCATGTAATAAAATCATCTTCAATACTGTAAAACATCGAGTATAATTAATTTAAAAATATTGTTATAATTCGTAAAATTTTACTTACTTTGCGTCATCATCTCCAAGACCTAATTCATAAACTCTTGTAGCTCCTAATTCTTCTAATCTTTTATCAACATATATTGCTACCTCATTGTAATGCTCATAAGTTTTATTGCCCAAACCAAATACCTATAACAATAAAAATAATATTACCCATAAATATAGAACTATTTAGTTTTAGCTTACCAGCTCATTATTATTACAATATATTGTGCGAACATATTTTATAATTTTATTTCCACGAATACTATTTTTTATTAATTGTTTACTTAAACTAATCATTGAACACACCGAAAATAAATAATGGTGCGCATATAAATAAATATAATAATATTAATAGAAAATATTCATAATAAAATACGACTAGATTGAAATTTTGAATTAATTGCATCAAATAAGATTATGATAACATGTCCTTGGCATGCACGTGTTGCATCACGGCCAGAGTTCATATTTCATTGTCAGTGAGGTATAACGTAGAGAATTATATCGTACAGAATTTCGTTACTAGATGTCAATACTATTATACTTTAAAGAATATATTTATAATTTTTGCGTTTATATAAATTATCATTGTAATTTATTACATATTTTGTTTATTCCGACTAATAAATAAAGATTTAAATTTGTAGTAATGAATATAAAAATTTAATTGTATTACATATAAGTAATTAAGCATTAAATTTTCGCAAATTTTTATTTTATTCAAAAACAGAATTAATATATGTCGCAATGTGTCGAAACATCAAGAGAAAGTGGCGAAACAAACGAAAATCGTGTAATGGTTTTAAATCATATCCGCAGAACCGGATTTCAACTGTTCTTTTTTTATACTTACAGCATAATTTAGTCCACTTAAATCAGCATCACCATTTTGAATCCACTCAAAAAACTCCATAGCATTATCAGTTGGATCACCTTCTCCGTATGTAGCTAAACAAAATACTGCCAAAGAGTTTGGAATTTCTTTTAAATTCACAAGTTCTTCCTGAATAATAAATATAAAAATAAGTAAATATATATTTAAAGTAATTCAGAAAAAATAAATTACCATATCGCATTCTTCGGGGTCAGCGACCATGCCTTTCATACTATATCTGATTCCTTCTTTTGCCAAACGACCAGCGAATTCTTCACCTGTACCTGTTTGACTTCCATAAAAAACAACTAAACTACGCCCGGACGCTTTCAATTTTTTAACAAAAGAGTTATCACTTGATGTTTGTAAACTTAACGATGTTGGTCTAAAATTAAAATAAACAAAGTTACATTTAAAACGCATTATTATTTTAAATAATTATACAAACAAGCAATTGAAAAACATAAAAAATTACATACTATTTTAACAGTTTTCAATTAGTTACTATAAAATATGCTAGACAAAATAACAACTATTGCGTCATGTAAAAAAACAGAGAAAAATCTAGAAAACTTATAAAATAAATAAAATAACTTACTGAATTGTGTATGATTTAGTTGATGTTGAAAATGAATCTTGCTTTTTCTGTTTCTTTAGCAACCACCAGGCACCCGCACATACTAAACCAATTAATAAAATTATATCAAGAACTCCAAAAAATGGTTCTTCTTTTATTTGTTCAGTTCCTAGATCAGCTTCGACTTCCATTTTGATTACTGCAAGAATAAATATATATAATTATTTTCGAATTACACAAAATAACATGCAAATATATTATTTATAAATATAAGGAAATACACTTTGTACATTTTCATTGCAACTAATGATAAATTCAATCTTAATAAAAACATTTAAAGACGCAAAAATGCAATATTTTGTAATTTATTTAACAATTATATTAAACGGAAATATGTTGAACAAACAAAATATTTACTTTAATATTTATCTTTTCTTGAAAATGACACTATTTTCGAATTATCACTTCACAAAGTATTTTATAATATTTTAAATTTTTTGTTATCAATCATGTTTAATTCTGTTAACATTACAACTAATGCGCATTTTGAACTGAAAGTTTAATATGTGTCATCTCCAGTTAAACTAAATTTATCATAAGTATAATAACACTTATGCTATGTCCACGTGTAGTGTATATGAAGTCAAAATAACAAATTTTTATTAGTAAACTATGCGTATAGTAACTTCGTATAACCTACATGGTCATGGGCTATTAGGTTGAATTTAGAGATGTCTATGACGTAAGAGTTTCTCTGTCAAGGTTATTATAATTTAATATCGAATATCCTGTAATTTCCTCAAGGCTGTTTGTTTTATTTATTTTTTTAATGCGTATATATTGTACTAATTTGACAGTAACCTCACTTTATATCCGATCAGCTGTTTCGTTATAAACAAACCACTCAGTTTTATACCACAATGCAATTTAGATTTAAAATAATTGTAAAAATATAAATACCACTGTCATCTGTATCTAACAGAGACCTGCGTGTAAATATTCCTTAATTTATCAATAAAATCATAAGCTGAAGGTCATGTAGTCATCAAACAGGTAGGGAATACTTGAACACATTCATGATTTTGGTAAAGGTGGGGATTGATTTTTTGTGAAGTCATTACCTTTGCAGACAATTTTTTTTTTGTGTATATTATTACAAACTACGTAATAATTATTTTCCAGGGTCGGACATAACATACAATCGATGTTTAAGGGGCGCTAAAAAGTGCACTAGTGCATTTTTTTTTGTTATTATTATTATTTTAAGCAGTTACAATCATTTTTTAAAAACAAAACACGTTACTTAAGTTCTTGTTTTAAGTAGAAAATGCAAAATTTTATACAAATATTTGGTTACATTAACAAATAAGTTTTGTAAAATATTTAATTATTCTCTACAAGTTGAGAAAACAAAAACATTTATCTCGGGGCGCTAAAAGTTGTTATTTAACTTTAATATAAATATTACTCCTAAATAAATATTGAAGATGACACACAAAATTTATATTTATATAAAACATAAAACAACAACTGTATTTAATTTATGAAAAGCCATTTTGAACTAAACTCATATTTTTATAAGTTATTACGTTCTTTCAAAAATATGTAACATAAATAAAATTATAATTATAAATTAATTCTATCGTTAAGTATCACACGTGCTTAAAACTGCGCAGAAATATTTTATCTTTTTCCAAATTTCTTTATATTATAAATACATAAGATTCTAAATGTGTATATATTTTTATAATTTTTATTATATAAATAATTAAAAAGATAATATTAATATTTGCTAAATATTACACAACAGACAAATATATTCTGAATGAAAATAAATGACGAAGTTTTCGTTATCATTTCATGATAAATAATTTTTTTAAGATATGTATCAATTGAATAGCTTTTAAGTACATTTTCTTACAATAAAATTTAAATTATCTTCTTGAGAAACAAGATAATATTAGTATGATTCAAGTTTATCATTACAATAAGAGAATTATCAATATATATTTTTTATGAGTTTATTTATCTTTAAGTTTGTCTGACATTTCTTTATGACAAAAGTCATTATAAAAAATGATTTGCAGTTATTTGAAATATGTTGTTATATCATTGCATATAAATCTATTATTATACCAATATTTAATTTTATATCGCTTAATAATATATATATATGTTTCACAAAAATATAAATTGTAAATAATTATAATTAATTGTTGTTTTTAACATATCTAGAAAAATTATATAATTTATATTACAATTTTGTTAAATAATTGCCGTATAAAATAATTAATATTTGTTTTAAATAAAAACAAATTTTTAACTAAATTATAGAAAATATTTTTTTGAAAATTGTTAAGTTTTATTTTAATTAAATGGAATGAATTTTATACTCCACCTTGAGCTAAATTACAAAACCTTGAATACAGTAAATGTAAAATTCCAATTTTAAACTAATAAAAAAAGTTTCAATCAATGGAAAAGTAAAAGTAAAAAAAGGAGATTATAAAATTAATTTTATCTTTATTTTATTATCACGATGGAACAAACAATTTCTAATTAAAAAGGATATAACTCATTAATCAATAAAAATAATCATAAAGATCTAATTTATCAATAAATTGATTAAAAATATCTATCGAATAACGTCACATAATATAAAATACATGTAGAAACAAAACGCAATTTTCCAGAATTTGAAATAAGACAATTATATAATTTCTACAGTTTTAAAAAGAATAGAAATTGCTATCAAATAGTAGTAAGTTACTGGAAATGAGGCTAATGTAAAAATAAATATATTTTTAAAGACCATTCGGTATATACCAACCCAGGTAAAGTATTTTAACAATATTTTAAATACATTTTAATTATACAAGCAAAATAATATGACATCTTCAATTGCTGTTGACGTACTGTTAAAATATTTATTAAAATAAACATTATAAATTCTGAAAATGATAATCTTTCGTAAAACAATAGACATTAGACTTTATCTGTTATGATAAGATCATAATATTTTTTTTAAATAATACGTAAAAATAATTTAGAACAACGAATTTAACTGTCTCGTGCAAAACTTTTCAATTTTTTAAACGATTTTTGATCGACTTAATTTACGTCACTAGAATATATTCAAACTTTTATTAAATAAAAAAAATTGTAATAAAATACTAAGTAGACGACTTAAGATTGGAAATACCATAAAAATTGCAGTTAGAAATGATGTAATAATCAAATATATTTGTTCAAGTCTACGGAGCAATTATTATGTCTATGGTACTTTAGAGAAGGAATAAACAAAAAAATATCAATAAATAAAGTGCCAAAAATAGTAATTTACATACCAAGTGCGGGAACGACTGGTTCACGGTTAAGTGTTTAGAACGAATCCGTGAACCAAGTTCACGCAAGAAGTATGTACAATATTTTTTGTACGAAAAGTTTAAA
>NEEE01003786.1:30401-52936 GCA_002278615.1 Pogonus chalceus | reverse complement strand
CCGTAAGATATTCTGGTTACAATGCGGAAAATAGAAGTTTCGGATGTTGCTAAGGTAACGCAAATCAACACTTTTCAATGCATTGAGTATAAAAAATTAATTTGACATTCAAATTAATCTTTTCATTCAAGTATTTATTGTTTTAGTATTCTTTCAAATGGTACAAATGTTCTTATTTTTCAATAATAATCAAATAAGTTTTTATATTTCTGTTTTGTCTAAACTGTTTAGTTTATTCTTATACTATACGTGTATAAATTACAAAAGAAATGTATATTTATATAAATTTTCCGGTATTTATTGCAAAGTTTATTGTATGGAAAATTACATTTTCTAAGAACATTTATATAATTAGTTACATTTCCTACTACCCAGGAAATTGTAAAAATATTTTTAACTTGAATAATTCTTTGATATTTATGAATCTATCTAACATGACAACAAAAGAATTTAAAGGTACAAACTTAGGTATACCAGTTCTTTTGGTGAATAAGTGAATAACAAAAGTGGTAAGTTGGTCTTCAGACTACTATAAGAGGTTATTTTAACCAAGGTCATAGGTCTGTTATACGTCTACCAAGATATTATAATAAAAAACAAACTNTCCAATAGAATATATTTCATATCTGACCTATGTATATATGTATTATGTTATATGATAAACCATACGACCTACAAAATATATTCATTTAAAACTGAATTGCTGATTAATTGTAAAAAATAAAAAATTATTTAATATGTCAAATATTAATTGATAAAATATATTTTGACCCTGATTTCATTGTTTTATATAGAACAGTAGACTTACAAATAATTATTTTTATCTTTTACAGAAAATAAAACCATAGTAATTATTTTCTCTTAAACTATTGCAGAATTAAAACAATTCTTGCATAATTTTCAATTTTAAAATAATATTCCTCAAAACTGTTCGGAATTATTCTTCCACTAATGATGGAATAGCTACATATAGTAACATCTAAAAGCTATTAAAAATATTTACAAAAAAAAACCCAAATTAGCGACATCTAGTATCTTTTTGTTTATCTGTTAAACTTTAGTGATTCAATTAAATTCAACTAAATTTATAATATTAGAGAAAATGTAGTTTCCAACATGTACTGAATGGCTATTCCGTAATAATGGAAGTGAATATGCCTTGTTCCAAACGTATTTCAGAAAATACTATTAAAATATGAAGCATAATAAAGTAAACATTTGATTTAATAATAATGTATGTATGTTTTTTTTTAATTTACTTCATAATTAACAGACTAATTAATTATTGTAAAGTCGAGAATTAATTTAATTTTTTAATGCTGATGAGTTTTAAATAATTAAATCAATTTAAAATACATTTTTTCCATTTGATTTAAAATATGCATTTCTACCGTTAATTAAAATGAATAAAGACTTATTTTTTGTTTTTAGTTTGTTTTTGTAGAGGGCACGATTTTATTGAACGGTACATCTAACTTAAATTACAAGTTCTTATCGATTATTTATAAACAAAACAAAAACTAAAACCTATTATAAATTAATGAAATATTGTGATCGGAAATAACTGAAATTTAAAAAATAAATATTATACAAAATAAAAGACATTTACATGTAAAATAAATTGAATCTTTAAATTATAAATTTACTTATGTATTGAATTAATACATTGACGTCAATATACATAGGAAAGAAAAATAAACAAATTTAAATTTTAAATCCATGTAAAATAAGAAGCCGTACGAACGATTCTTATATTCTTTATTTATCACTAAAAATATTAAAAACACGCTTTCACAAAGTTGTTGAAAATTTAGTAACATTTTGCACTGGAATTTTCGGTAATTAAATACATAAATAGAAATTTAATCAATAATTTTGAAAGCTATATAAAAAGTAATATTATCTTATCTGTAACATATTAAAAGATATTTTTATTATTCGTTAAAATTTGCAGAATCATGTATGTACTCGGTATTTTATAACAAACACTAAATTTTTAAGTAATTTGCAAATAAACGTAATTTTGTTTTTATAGTAAACATCAATTTGCAGAGATAATGTTTATCACTTACAAATTTATTTATTACAGCATCTGTAATACAGCACCGCAAACAATTACATTCAATATTAAATGCACGTATACTGCAGGGGCGGATTAAAATATTTTTACATTATTTCAAGGTTTCATTTTCTATTTTTATTACTTCTTATATCTTAATAGTAACACATAAATAGAATATAAAATTGCAACTTTTTATCGTATTCTGTAACAGATAATTTTAACTAATACATATTTAAAACTTTCTTCTATATTTTAAATATAAAATTAATTCAATTATACATATATTTCCTTCTGTTATTTTAACAATTAACAGTAAATAATTTACAAAAATACAAAATAACATTCAAATAATGATAATAGTAATTTTATCATAACAAAATGTAAAAATTTGTTAAATGAAATAGAAAAACAACGACTAATCAATCATTAGAATCACAGCCGTCTACAAGGAATTTTAACGAATTTTCTTTATAAATAAATATTTAAAAAAATCTAGATAGAAATATGATTTTAAGTGGATATTAAAAGCTGTTATATATAAAACATTTCTTTTAATTTATAATTACAAGTAATAAGAAAATTCTAGTGAAAATACATACATCGCATTTCTATCGTTCTTTACATACCAAGTGCGGGAACGACTGGTTCACGGAAAAGTGCCATAGAACGAATCCGGGAACCAAGTTCACGCAAGAAGTATGTACAATAATTTTTGTACGAAAAGTTTAAAACTATTAATTAATTATTTATATTTTTTTTAATAGTTATGTTTGACGTTTCATAGGTTACTGCTGTCAAATCAGACAGAATGTGTTGCCAACTGTGTTAATGAAATGTACTAAATTTATACGTAAAAATTTAATTTCATTCAAAAAATTACCACTTTTTATAATTATTATTAGGAAAAGTAAAGTTTGAAAAACTATACTTTTTTATTATGAATACAGTTTTTTAAAAGATACCTTAGACATAGAAGTGCTTTTTGCTTATTTTTCCGCACACTAATCTGGTTACAATACGAAAAATAGAAGTTTCTGATGTTGCTAAGGTAACGCAATGCATGAGTACAAAAAATAATTTAAAATTCCTTTTATTCACTATTTTAAATATTCAATATTACAATTGCAAACAAAGCATATTAAACTATTCAAATATACAATATTATTCAATCGCTTTTAGCTTATTATTCTACATATATCAAATGTTCGATTTTAAATAAATTATGAATAAAAACTGTTATGATTATAAAGCATAAAAAATTCTAAGAAACAATTAATTATACATTCAAATTGTATATAAAATTTATTTTAAAAGAATAAACAACTAAACATTTCTATAAAAGTTAATAAAGGTTGTAGTAACAATAATTAAAAATATTCAATGAAAAATACTTGAAACGTATCCTTCTAATTTTAAATCATTATCAATGTTAAATAAAAAAAAAACACCTAGATAATATAATAATTATTGTGTTTGATAAAGTTATTTTAGATTTAAATAAGTTAAAACTATTAACCATTAAAAATATGTCAGCGATTTACGTCATTAAATTATAAAATTAAAATAACTTAAATAATAAAACAATTGTCTTTATTTTAAAAGTACAACGGAAAATAATAAACTATTTATAATTTTATTTGCATATTACATATACTGGATGGTTTAATATTTTTTCAAAAAATTTTAAATAATTCGTATTATAAAAAAATGATATACATTATCCATGTGGGAAAATGAATATGTAATAATTTTACTCAATATATGTTATATTTAAATTAACTGACGTAGACAAGACAATAATAAAAATATATCGTAGAATTAATGATAAAATGACATTGCATTAGTATTGAAAACTATAATTATTATAAAAATATGTTTTTTATAAATACCGTATATAATTTTATAATAATAATAATGATTAAAGCAACTAATTATATATTACTTACAAAGTATTTGAAACAAATGAAAAAGTACAAAATGTATTAAACATAATTATAAAAGTATAATATTTCAAAAAACTTACCTAAAAACAGTTGAAATAATTAAAGAAAAAAAGTAAAAAATTTGAATCACTTATAGATCACTTTTGAAATAAAAAATAAAATTATCCAACTGTCACTGCGCACTAAGGGTTGCAAAAATTACAGAACATTTAGCAAAAGCGTCCACTCCCTTGCAGCTCTAACAACTGTTTGAAAATGTAAGCGTGGTTATTTTATTATTCGTTTCTCACTAGTTGATGTCGTGGATCATCAAGGTAGGAATCTGTATGCGCAAATTATGACCTTTGTATTTTCTTTCATATTTAATTCTAAGTCATTATTTTTCAGTCACGTAGATTAAAAAATAACATATAGAATAATACAACTGTATGTAAATGATAATTTTATGTATGTAATTGTCGTAATAAACTTATTTAATATTCTTATTTATAAGTGAAAATTTAATACAATAGATGTCAGGATTTACTTTAAAACAGATAAACAATTTCTGGAAAAGTCTAAATAGTTATTTTTTACGCAAATTATATTTATTTCAAATTTATGATAATACAACACTTTTAATACCTATGATAACTTCTAAAATACAATAAAAATAAAAAGACAGTTGAGTTATGTGAAGGAAAACAAGTTGATTCTTGTCTTTACATTTTATTTAGTTTTATTAGTCCAGTTATCAGTTATATTTGATTGTTATATAAAAGTTACGAAAAATTCCATCCAAATTTGCATATTTATATATTCGCTCACAATTTTTATTATTATTATTATTTTTTTTTTAATTGGATAAAAATTAAAATATAATTGCGCCTACTTGTAAGCAACTAAGTTCTCATTTTATTTAATTAAAAATACGTGGTATTCAAAAAGTAGTTTTTAAAATATAAATAAAACTGATTCTAATCTTTGTTTTCCCATAAATCACTGTACACTAGCTATCACGGGGTTGTTACCAATTTCCGAAATATTCAATTTAGGCTAAGACGTGTATTTGAAATTTAATAAATAATTAAAAAACATAATTAAATCTTTTCTTTACATATAATTAGCAATTATTAATTAATGATGTTTACTATGAAATTGAAATATACATTTTATAGCTAATATAAAATAAGTGAGACAAAATTTTAATTATGTATTTGTAGATTTTCTTTGTTTTTATCTATAAAATTTAATACATTTAAAACAATGTTTTGATAACTATTGTTAAAAGTTAATGTTTGTTTTATCTTTATTTTAATGAAAAACTTGAATTAAGGGTTTTTCGAATTAAAAAAAAATCTGTTAGGGTCTTATTTATGGGAAAATTTAGATTTATGCCTTTTTTAGAGTTATTCTATATGTTTATTGGTTTTTGACGATAGCGAGACAGTGACATTATATCTAGATAAACGAGAATTACTGACACATATGCTATAAAAAAATAAATTGCCAAAAATATATAATTTCAAACAACAATTTATAATTCAAAAAGAAAATATAAAATATTCAATATTTTAAAATATTTATTCGAAAAAGTAAACTTTAAACTTTAATAATTTGTATATCGGTTTATAAGTAAAACAACTGCGAAATGAACGATAAATATATGTTTATTTAATTCAAAATTAAATAATTATAAAAAACTAAAATTCAGAGTGGTATTTTTGTCTCAAAATAACCTGATTATATGTTTTTTTATAGATTTTGATTTGAAGAATATTATTCTGGCGTTAATTTTCTAATTTTATTAAATTTTTAACTGATTTTCGCATAAAACTGTGAACAGACACAAGTTAGCATTTGTATTTATATGAAGAATGGTAGGTAATACGAGCAAGGACTGTTTGCTTATATAGTTCTGTAGCGATTTGGATACGCCTATATTGTAATAATTTCTTTTGATTGGTCCTTTTTTAAAAAAGGGAGGTACTGTTGTGACTTTTGGTATAAATATAAAAAATTTATAAGGTGTGTCTTAGTTATTACAGAACTATATAAGCAAACAGTCCTAGTTTTTATTACCAATCGTCATATAAATACAAATGTTAACTTGGTCTGTTCACAGTTTTATGCTTAACTTAGCAGAAATCGTTTATAAATGAGAAAACTAAGATCGGAATAATATTCCCTATAAAAATTAAATTGCCTATAAGTTTATTTTGCATAATTAAGATTTTGTGTTGAAAATAAAATTAATTCCTTTACTTTAATAGCAATATTTAATTAAATCAACAAATTAAATTTTCGTTGCATTACAGTCATATATAAAAAAGTATTAATTTTAAAAGAATATTTTATAATTTTCATTTATAAACCTGAACAAAAAATAAATATCACTTTTTCGTGCGTGCAATTTAAAACGAAAACAGTCTAAATATATAATTATTTACAATGAAATTTATTTTTCTTATGCCTTATTCTACTACTACTACTACTACAAAAAAAGAATTGAATTTTAAATAATTTTTATTAAAACAGTAAAAAACATATTTTAATTATATATTACAACAAAGATTATGATGTTTCTTAGATTTATTTTTCTTCAATGCTGCAATAATAAAAATTTTATGTATTAAAACTAAAATTTTCTATAAAATTTAATTGACTTACAAATGACATCATTTGATGCAATTAAAATATCTCTTTTCTCTTCTTCCTTCAAAATTAATGCATTAAATAATAATGCTGATATTCTTAAAAACACATTTTTAACATTTTCTCCAGTTTTGGAAGATACACTCCAATATTCTGCGTTCATTATCTTTGCCATATTAATAGCAAGTTGTTCTGCTTCTTCAAAAGACGCTGGAGACTAAAATAGATATGTTAATAATCTTATTAATTTACATATTTTATTTTTAAACATACCAGCAAATCTTTTTTTGTACCAATAAGGAAAACATAAGGATTCGTAGAACTAACTTGTAGTGCATCAGTCAACCAAGAGGTACAACTTTGTAGTGTATTAATTTTACTTAAATCACATATTATTACAATTGCTAAAAGTAAAAAATAATATAGAACTATTTAATAGTTAATCTATTAATAGTTACCATTTGCAGATCGGTAATAAGATTGAGCAATACATTTAAATCTTTCTTGTCCTGCTGTATCCCAACTAACAATAATACAAAAATATTTTAGCTATTTCACAACAATAACATCTACATATTTAAGATAAAAATAATATCTTACATCTGTAAATGAAATGGTACACCCAGTATTTGAATTAATTCAATTTCAAAATCAACTCCAATTGTTGTTTTATAATTGAAATCAAATAATTGATGACAAAAACTGTAAAACAATATTTTAAATTATAAAAAAACTAATTTATATTTATTTAAAAATACCAGTTAACTAAACAAGTTTTTCCTACTGCAACATCACCAAGTAAAATCACTTTTGCTGATTTTATATTTGAACCATTATATTTAAAATTTGTACAAAAGTCTTTAGTTTTCTTATTAAAATCATTAAGATTGTACGGACTATACGAATAATTTTTCGGAAATGTTTCAATTATCTTATTGGATAAAACCATATTATAAATGTTATCAAAAAAGTTTAGAAAACTATAAAAATATTACTTTGTATACCTCTATGATATATAACATATAATTTGTTTGTTTGTATTGCTATATATTTGTTACCAATAACAACGTATGTCTACATAACATAAGATATATGTGTGTATCTGCATTAATCAAATTGTAATATTAAGAAACTATAATTTGTAACTATTAAGTTATTCTCGTAATGAAATTAATTGTTACTGAATTTCGTTTTAAATTTTGTTATATGATTTAAAAGTATTGCGCGCGTTTACTTACTAAAGAAAAAGAAGAGATAGTCAATAGCACTTTCCGGTAGAGTGCAGGTTCTATCATTTCCCTTTTTATTGTGGTTCTGTAAAGAAAATGGCTCCACCGAAGGCGAAGCCAACAGATAAACCAGGTATTTAAGTGTTTCTTTTATATTTTAACATAAATTAGAATTAATAAAGTAATATTAATATGTACGCAATACATTTACGTGAATTTATTTTTATTTTTTTAATTTTTAAGTATACTTTTTGACACTTCTGACCACGCGGTGACTTAACCCACATGGCAAAAGTCATTTTTAAGTTTAATGCTTTTATTTAAAATAAATTTATTAATTGTGTATTGTAGTAGGGTTTAAAATAAATATACTTTTATTATTTTAATAGTTATAATAATGATTGGAATGTTTATGTTTTCATAACCAATATTTATAATGATGATTTATGTGTGGGAATCTCTCTGAATTACTATGAAGATAGAATTTATAACACGTTACTGATTTAGAAAAAAAAATAGAAGTATTTATTTAATGAATTTTGCTGGGATATTGATATATTTTTATTTTTTTAGCCGCTAAGCCGGCAGAAAAGAAAGCTGCTGCACCTAAGGCCAGTGCTTCAGCTCCATCAACAGCTAAGCCAGCTACATCCAAGGTTGCTCCAGCACCTAAAGTAGCAACTGCAAAACCTGCAGCAGCTAAACCAGCGTCTGCACCTTCTGCATCCAAACCAGCAGCAGCTAAGCCAGCTGCAAGCAAACCCGCAGCAGCCAAACCTGCTGCAGCTAAACAAGCCGCCGCCAAGCCAGCCGCAGCTAAACCAGCTGCAGCCAAACCCGCCGCAGGTAAACCTGCAGCAGGCAAGCCAGCAGCAGCTAAACCAGCTGCAGCTAAACCAGCCGCCGCCAAAGCTGCAAAACCAGCACAAAAAGCTGGAGGTGACAAAAAACCCGCTGACAAGAAAGCAGCAGCACCTAAAGCTAAGGGCGCTGCAGCTGCAAAACAAGTCGCTGCCAAGAAACCAGCAGCAAAATCTATCACTAAACCTAAAGCACCAGTTAAAACAACAAAGGCGCTACCTAAACCCAAGAAAAATGTTCCCCTTAAACAACAAAAAGGAATTAAAACTGTTGCGAAAGTTTCTGTACAGAAAGCTCGCCAAGTTCAAAAGAAAGTAAGTAAATACACATTTTTTAATATTAATTTAATTTTAAATGATGAATTTTTGTGTGGGAATCTCTTTGAATAATCACGTGAAATCAAACTTTAACACTTTCTGATAATATTTACGAAATTAAGGCAATAATTATATTTGGAGCATGTTTTAATTTATATTTATTTGTTTTTTAGGTAATTAAGGGACCTTTCGGAACTCGTGTACGTAAAATCCGTACATCAGTTCATTTCCATCGTCCAAAAACATTAAGACCTCCAAGAAATCCCAAGTACCCAAGGAAATCTGTTCCCAACAGAAATCGTATGGATGCTTACAACATTATTAAATTCCCATTGACAACTGAAGCGGCTATGAAAAAGATCGAAGACAACAATACTTTGGTATTCATTGTTCACACACGTGCCAACAAACACCACATCAGAGCTTCAGTTAAGAAACTTTATGACATTGACGTAGCAAAAGTTAACACATTAATCAGGTAATGTAATTTTAATGATTTTATGTAAACAAATATATAATTAATATTTTTGTTGTAGACCTGACGGCAAGAAGAAGGCATACGTCCGTTTAGCAAGAGATTACGATGCGCTAGACGTAGCAAATAAAATTGGAATTATATAAAAAGTATCTTCAAATTATGTTTTGTACGTTGTTTGTATAAATAAAATTTGAAGACACTGTAATAATTGTTTATTATTTCTATAAATTTTCTTAATTTTATTAAAAGTGTACTTTATAACTGTGGTGTATTTATTTATACCGTGTACATTTTACATATGGAGATAAGGTGGATATTTAAATAAATAATTACAAATAAAAACGAGTAAATATATTTATTAGTGAATATAACTACATATTTCTGCATTAAGTGGACAACCATCTGGGTGATTTTTAAAAAACCAGCACTGCGTTTTCTTAAAATTTTTCTTATTTTCATTTGACGCTATTGTCGGCATCCTAAGTTGAACACTTCCATTTTTAACAAGAAAAACATAATGATGGTTTTTCAACAAAGTTTGTAATCCACCACATTCGTTTTTCAATTGTTTTAATTCATCAGATGTTACACAATTTACTAATTTCGATAAATGTATACAATCTCCTTGATTCCAATGTTTTTCCGTGGAAATTTCCACGTAATTTTCCTTAAGTAACAATAAATCAACAACTTTTTGGATAATAGCATCGGTTAATTTCCTGTCTAATTTCGTACAGTTTCGAACTTGTTCTGTACTTGATCTTGCTTCGTAATTTTCAACCCATTTTGTATTATCGCTATTTTCAATACCGCAGCGATTATTAATTAATTTTGTTATTTGTTCATCTGTTTCATGAGTATCCTGATTTTTTCTGTTAACCCCAACGAAACATATTCTTTTAGTTGAAGGTATGCGTAAGCGATCTATCTTCGTATCAAAACCACAAGTATCACTTATAGTTTTTACGTAATCTAAATATTCTTGATATTGACTCTGTGAGGAATTAAGCCTTTGGTATTTTTTACCGTTAAATTCATAACTGCAACATGGTAGAAGAAAAAAACTACAAGTTTTTGAACTTCTTGCAGCTAACACCGGAATCCAGGGAGTTAATTCGTCAGAATGATTTCCTATTATCCAATCTGTATCCGGGAAAATATAATCTGGTGAAGGAATAATTGTTTCAACCTGCAAAATATAACAATCAATTAATATATTTGTTAAATGGCTTATATATTTAAATAACTTACTTTTAATTTAGTATTTTCTCCAAATAATTTCCAAATTTTTCTTGGCCTCACATCAATTCCATAACCTTCATGACCTTCTTCAGTTAGAATATAAACTAAAAGTCCATTTCCACATCCTAAATCAACAAATTTTTGTTTCGGTTTTGAAGTAAATTTTTCCCAAAGTAGTAATAAATAAGTTGCAATTGCTACATCTTCGTAAACAAACTTTAAAGGGTCAGTATTTTCTGGCCAATTCTAAAATGTTCATTACCGTTTTTAAATTTTATAATATTTATTTAAAATGTATATTTACTTTTATAATTTTTTCACCATATTTCAATTTTAATTCATGATATAAATTGCAATATTCCTCTGCTGATATTAATGATAGCGATTTATGTATCGACTTCTGCTCTTTAATTTCAGTCCATGCCATCAATTTTGGAAATAAAGAATCAGCTAACCATTCGCTAGCTTTATGTTCTGCTGTTTCAATATCAAATACGCAAATTTTTAATAAATTATTTTTATCCAACTCTATTTCATAAGGAAATAAAGGGCTTATAGCGTGTTTAGTTTCATGAGAAAACGTTAAAAATGTTGTTATTAAATTCTCTTTATCTAAAAAAATACACAGTAAATATTTGTTTTATAATTTATTATTTTATTATACTACCAAATATAACAACTTCGATACATTTTGCGGTTTTAACATTCCGAGGGAGTAAAATTCGAATTGATATAAAAACGCCATCATCAGATGATTTTACTTCGTCGATATTTGTTATTTCGTAAGAAAAATTATCACCATATTGATCAAACAAGTTAGTTACAATTGATTCATTAATATTTGATGCGTCAATAGATTTTAAACGGTATATTTGGGAATCTAATTCTGAATATTTTAATATATCTTTTACTCTATATACATTATGTTTAAAATTTACTTTTAAAAAATATAATTGTGAAATACTAAGAATACGACGATTTATTACATGTGGCGAAGTATGATACAAAAACACAGCATTCCAAAAATTCTCCGTTTGTACGGTATTATCACTAGTAACCAATGGTACTCTAAACATTATGAATGAATTTATTTTTTATTTAAATACTGTAAATAAAAGTTATATTACTAAATATTTATAATAAATACAAGACATTTTACTTTTTGTAAAATCCACTCAGCATCATTTAAAGATTTAGTTATCATTTGAGTTATTCTTTCTTGATCTATTTCATTGATATGTTGTTTAAAACTCTGAAATAATAGTTAAATTTATTTTTATTTTACAAACATATAACTAATAAAAATTAAACACTAACTTGTTTTATTGAAAATATATAATGTTCTCTAGGACCTTCGGGTAATTTTTTACATTCTTTTAATAAATATTTATATAATTGTTTGGAATTTGTAATATTAACTTTGGTAGAAAAATTTAATTTTGATATAAGAAAATTCATATTTACCTTTATTTATGGTTATCTCTATGTCATACAGGACAACACGTGTTTATAAAATCATATAGTTACGTTTACAATTGAAATCTGCGATACAGTTTCGATTATATTCTAAAAATCATATCATAATCATAATTTAATGTATTTCGAAGTTCAAAATTATTGTTTCATAACTTTTTTAAATGAATTTATGAACAAATATTATAAATATATGCGAAATATTGTTAAAAAAAGGATTGCTAATAAATTAAAATAGTTTAATATATATGTACATATTTTATTAGTACTTGAGTTTAAAAAAATAAAAAACTACTTAAAAGTTTAGCTTTTCTAAAACAAGATTACAAAGAAAAAGTTTACTGCTAAAAAGATGTTTTCAATTAAAATCATATTTTTTGAAAGTAATAAAAAAATTGTATTTTTTATTTATTTATTTATAAACTTTTGTTAAGATAATTATGTGGCAAATTAAAGAATTTTACTATTAAAATATGTTCTTATATTCTTATTTCATATACCTATATGTAACTATGTTTTATTATTTCAAAAATATCATAAAATAGTTATTTTATATTCCTTTTCTTATTACAAATTAGAGTTAAAATAATATACTTAAATTTAAAATATCGGTTAATATCTGTTAGGTAGTAATTAAAAATCGGAAATTTTAATAAGAGCTCTGTTACTTTTTCAAAATAGAAATATTTTCTGCAAGTAGATATATGGAATTTATTCTATGCGTAAAATACATACATATATAAATTATAATATTATTTAAGTTTCATTTTGTCTTTTTTTTTAAATATTTATTTTATTTTTGATATTTAATAGTAAGGAGCGTAAAAATATGATAACAAAAGTAAGTCAATGAAAACAAAGCTTTAGATATGATCAATTAATTTTTTTTTCTTGTTACGTAAAAAAGAAATCCAAATTTTTAATTATAAACTGTAAATATTGTATTTATTTGTAGAATTTTTATATTCAGGTATTTAATTTTCTTTTATTATATTTTATACATGCAATTATTGTATCGAAATAATTGCATTATTTTAATAGTATGCTGTTTATTTATATGATTTTCATTGATTTCTAATAAATCCCATATATGTTTAATATAATTTTTTAATTAATCTTTATGTTATTAGCATAACCTCAAATTAAATATAGTAAACTGTCATTCTGTCAACTATTGTAGGTGTGTTTTAAAATGTTCTTTAGACGTGTATTGTGTTCGAAAAACTTGAATATAATTAGAAGTTACAGTGAAAAACGGTATATTATTGAATTTTGTGTTTTTGAAAGCGTATAGATGTATTATTTTAATAGATATAATAATATTTTAGTGCACCTGCAGTTGAAGAATCATTTTCCATTAAAGGTGATGACGGTAAAACAAAAATTATATCCGGTGAATATTTACCAAAAGATGATAGAATATTTGATGCAATCGGGGCAACTGAAGAACTCTCAAGTTATATTGGGTAAATATTTATAAATGTAATTATAAAAGTTGTAAATAATTAATTTTTGTTTAGTTTGGCCCGAGAATTTGGTCTTGAAGCCGAACATGACTATTGTGATAAATTGAAAAGGGTTCAAACAGTTTTAATAGATTTACAAACTTTAATTTCAAAAAATGGACTACAACGAAATAATGTAATTTCAAATATTCATATAAAAGAATTAGAAGAATGGATTACTGATTATACTAAAAAACTTCCACCGGTGGAACATTATATTATTCCGGTAAATATATTTATTTAAAGTTATTTCATTTTTTTAGAGGATTATGTTTTAGGGTGGGGGAACTGCAAGCGCATCCTTACAAGTCGCTAGATCAATATGTAGACGAACTGAAAGAATTGTTGTTCCACTTGTTAGATTGGGTGATGTTGATAAAGAAGCCCAAATTTACTTAAATAGACTTTCAGATTTTTTGTTTACTGTATCTAGAATAGCTGCCAAATATGATAAAAGAACTGAATCTATATATATTCCTAAACCAGAGAAAACTCAACAGAAATAAACTATAAAAGTATATATCAGCATTTATTATTTTAAGAAAATTTATAACAAAACATTTTCATTTAACATTTATGTATATAATGTATATATATTAAAGTTATGTTAACAAAACATTCAGTAGTAAAATATAAAATATAAATAAAATGGTTTGTCAAATTTTTAATATATCACACTATATATATTTTTAAATATCTAAATGTTCTTCACCGCCAGTTATTTCTCTGAAATTAATAACTTCAGCAACAGCACAACCTTTCGACTCCGAATTCACAAGTTCCATTATTTCTTTATATTTTCCAGGATCGATTAAAAATACAATATTTAATTCACCGCTTTCCCATGTTTCTGATTCGACGCTGGTTGTTAACTTGATGATTTTTTCTCGTAATTTCTTCGCATCTTTACCGGCCCACACAACTCTGAGTCTCATTTGAGCCCTTTCAATTGGCATAATTTCTTTCAATTGTTTTATTACTTCTAAAGCTTGTTGTTTGGCATTTTTGTTGGGCTTAACTGAAAAATGTATTTCTTTCATAGCTTTTTCTATCATTGTGACTGGGTATGGTCTCTTATTTTCTGGATTTAAGCATTTATCAGAAACTGTTGTCGCGATATCTTTAAACAAAGAATCTAAATGAGATTGCCGTTCTTTATCAGAAACTTGTAATTCTCCTTTTGCTAAAATTTCTTTGCATATTTCTGTGTGATCTTCTTTACCAAATGCTTTAATTAAATCTTCTTTTTTGGCGACTTGTCCTTTGGAGACGTTTGTAAACACTGAATGAGTTTGGAGAACTTCATCTATATCTTTTTCACTGTTATTTCTCCATGACATAACCTTATTTCTGTAACACGCAATTTCAAATCGTTTGCCAGCTTTTTTCATTCGGACTATTGCAACATTTGTCAGTCTGATTTGATTTGTTGGAGTAAATATTTTAGACATTTTTGTACTGTTTCAAAATATTATATCACAAATTAAACGTTTATCATTTCACACTTTCCTTTGTTAATATGTCACAGTGGTTGCACAAGAAATTGCAATACATAAATAAAAATAAATGCGGTTGCATATTTTCCGAATTTTCCTTGTCAATGTCATTGACGTCATCAGTATATTAATTTCATTAATAATTCAAACATTTTCATTTTTTTAAATAATAATGTAATGGTTTATAATTAAATTTTAATTAAAATGTTAATAATGTTAAATAAATAAAAAATATAAATTTGTTGTCAATTCATGTTCATAACAATCCTCACAGATGGCTCTTACTATACAAGCCAGAAGATGTACTGATTATTTTCTTTCTATAAAACGTAAAGTAAAAACTAAATGTGAGGGTTAAAAACATAAGATTTATCGATAATGTGTCTAAGAATTGTGTTAATATGATATATGATTTTATAGTAACGTAATATTATAAAAATGATCTAATATATTAATTTTGTTGGACAAAAGTGTAATTAGAAGTGAGACAAGATCATTGATGGCCTTAGTGACAGTACAACGATCACCTAGTTCATGTAGCTCGCCACAAAGTTCTGTAAGTATAAATATTTATTAATGTTCCATAAGAAATTTATGAATGTCTTCCAGATTTAAAAAAATATATAATATGTTACTATGTATAATAAAATATGCTTGCAATCCTATTGAGTTCATAAATGTATGTATTTCTATAGATATTTATCAATGTATTTAATTTATTATTAATGATAAGATTATGACAGTTCCAGAAATATAAAATTTAAGGTTTGTATATGTTTTTTATAAAGTTTTTATTAAAAAAATAGGTTATTTACAAATGCTGCCATACGTCTAAAAATAAGTTAATTATTGATTTTTACAAAGAATTTGATGTTGAATCATTTGATTTAATATAATAATTATGAATATTCCTAAGTGGTTATAATATAAGAAATGACAAAAAATAATTGTTCTTTTTGTTGACCTGCTTTGTTTCCCTTACTACTAACGGTACACCAAAGCACATCCAAGTTTTTGGTGCTTGCCAGCCGTGGCGCTGAAAGTAGTCGTGGGGGAAATGTAAATGCTTGTCCAATAACAGTTTGAGTAACAACTCATCGTTGTTCGTCGTTATAGCCGTTCATATCGGCGTGAACTCGACGAGCACGGTTGTTTAGCAGACATCGGTTGCTATCGTTATTGTGTTGATAGTGGTAATATTTAGTGACTCTTTGTGTTTTAGAGTTTTGTGATAATATAATCATGATGACTAGTGTATTCGGTGTGTAAATAAGCAATATGTTGTATGTGTTACCTCCTCCGAGGGCCCCGAACCCGCCGTCACCTTGGGAAAGCATTCTTTGTGCTGGTAGTAACACGAGTAACGGCACCGTAGCCGATAGGGCCTCTTGGGGCGAGGTTAAGACAACATCTCGGAGGCCTCCTCCGAGAGCTAAATTACAAAATTTAAAGAAACGACTAAAAACATCTGACGTAAGTTATTATTGACATCAATTGTTTTCATTTATATTTAAAATAAGTTTATGAATGTACGCCCTATTCTACTAGTATTTGATTGACAATGTGCTGTTTTTTCTCGATAAACGGTATGAGGAAGAGAAATGTTTGCATCAATAAATATGTACATGATTCAGTCAGAGGACTCACTGCACTGCAATACAAATAGATGTTTAACCGGTTTCTGTAGAGATACAACACTACAACTACGGATACATTCTATCGTTACTCGTTTATTCCTTCTCTGTCCTGTTGCTCCATTGATTGTTTTTGATCAACCGTAACATAGGCGACTCGTTCAGTTTACAAGCTTGTTATTGAATTGCAATTACAAATCAAATACTTAATATTTATTTAACTATTATATCATTAAACCCTAATTTTATTTTAATTTTATTCATTAATCACAATTATAAATTTCAACAATATAGAAACAAATGCTACTTAACTTTAGGCATACTTGATTTTACAAATATTTCATATTCAAGTTAAAACCATGCATTGAATTAACTAAACATTTGTTTTAACATGTAAATAAAGTTCAGACCAGCATGATACTTGTTACCAGATGTTATAACACAGAAATTTAAATATATACTTAATTTTCAAATTAATATAAAAGTATTTCTGTTATCAGTAAAAATATTAAATATATTATTTATCTATTACCCATGCTAAACATTTAATTTGTACAAAAAATATAGCAACTAAAATTTATATTTTTTAAGTGTAATATTTAAATTCATTAAAATAATATGTTAATTATTCATATAAGTAATGATTAACTAACTGAAAATTGTTTTAAATAAATTTTTAACTTAAACCAATTAATTTTTAGTTTACAGTTTAAATTTTAACTGCAGTATTTATTTTTAGTATGAGTGTTGTGAGATGCCAAAAGACTTTTGTGTTTGCAGTTTTTATAAACACTTTAAAAGTTTTTCTTTGAGGTTAAAATGAAACATGTTTTTGCTTGCAGTTTATTTAACACCTTGCAATTTTTACCTGGATACTTTCGGGTATTTTAACTGAACCTTCTTTTGTTATTTCTACACCCTAATCTTTGAGGTTGCACGTCATGTTGTAAGAAACCTTCAAATCTTGTGCATGAGATATTTCATAATAATACATTTTGTGAAATAATTGCTAATTATTTATTTTACGCTTCATGGTATTTAGTTTAATTTTAAGTAATATCTTTTGGAAAAACATTTAAAATATGTAATCAAGTAATAGGTTTAAAATGTAATGAATAAAACAACTTAAGAATTTCATACTATTCGGATTATTCAAAGAATATATTGAGAATACTTTCAATTTTTTCTTGTAAATGTTATTATATTTTATTTAAACAAATATAAGAAATAAAATAAACTTCAAATAATGGAATACTTAATTTTTACAGTTACATGTAGTCAATTTTAAATATTTACATTATATATTTTGGAAAAACATTGTTTAATTTAAATGTTTATATAAAGATAAAAAATAAAGTAGAAATAGTTTATAACGACACCGCTTTTAACGATAAAACGGATGTTACGACCAAATTTATCGATTATAACAATATTATTTTTTTTTTAAATGTTAGAAGATAGCGTTAAACCCATAATTCTTTTCGTTATTGCAGTTGTATTCAACTTTTAATTACTGCTTGTTTTGTACTAATGCAATGAGTAATAATCTTCCATTTCTTAGATAAATTTCCAGTCTTTTACCATTAATCATATTGTACTTTTAATGAGTATCGTGCAGAAAAAACCAAAATATAAGTGTCCCAAAAGGGTCAAGAATTAAACGTTCGAAAATAGTCTTTACAAAGAATTATATGGAATGATTTGCATCTTAAACCTTACAAAATTTAGTTTGTTCAAGAATTAAAACCAACAGACCATCTTTAACGATTAAATTTTGCGATTGAAAGGTTCGAGATGTTTCCAAACTTCGGAAATACCCCGACACTTTTGGGATATTTTGTACTACTACTGAATATTTACTGAATTTAATTACGAACTCTGGAGCTTTGAAAGCAAAAAATGATTTACAAAACTTACTATTAACTTTAAAACAAAAATATAAGTAGTGAGGTTGTTACAATTTTAAAAATTAAACAAAAATATGTAAAATTATGATTATTGTTCTGAGTAACGGTTAAATAAATTTTTTTATTATTTAATTTAAAAATATTTGACTTGATATACTAAACAAAATAATAAAAATTTTGCAAACTAAATTAATGTACTTACAGAAGGAGATAATCTTAAAACTATTTAACAAAAATAAAGAATATGAAATTTTAATTTCTTAACATGTACGTATGTTAATACATAATTCTGAATTTATATATGATAATTTTTGTTTTGTTTTGTTTTGTTTATCTAGTTATTTTATTTGTTTTTCATTAAAAATAAAAATTTGATATGATATCAAGCAACCGTTTTTAATGTTCTTGTGCTTTGTTGTTATAAAAGGTTTTCACTGTAAAATTATTTATTTTTTATTTAGTTTTCTATATATAGACTATTGGAAAGAATTATATAATAATAATTAGAAACATGAATTTAAATAAATTAATATATTTTAAGATCATGTAAATCCCAAAATGTTTTAAAGAATAAATTTATAAAACTTGGAATAAGATTCAACTGTTTTTATAAATATTTAAAAAAAAAAATCTGGTTGACATAGCAACATGAATAAATAATAAAAAAAGCAATCTAGAAAAGAAAAGTTGTTATATTCTCCAATAAAAAAGTCTTTGTTTTATATGAAATGTAGTTTCTATAAAATATTTACCACATATGAATAATATAAAGTTGTTTTTCTGCTGCAAACGGTGTCGCAAGGCCAGCAAAAGCAAAGTTCTGCTTTAACCTCGAGTTTAACTATAACTAGATACTTAAGTTTGAAGAGAAAAGGGGCAGATCACACCACGGTTCACGCACACTACCGTTTCACATTTCAAGATGCGTTTTTCAAAAGCAAAGAAAAGTAAAAAGGAACCCGTATATTGTGGTATAATATATTCAGGCTGTGGGCATGATAAAGAAGGAGTTTATATGCTGTTATAAGATGGAATGAGATAAATTTTGCTTACCTGCTTGTGTTTAAAGAGCATTCAAGTGGAAATATGCTGGAAGTATTTAGAATTAAATTATAGATTGTATTCCTCAGAAGCAGAAAGGATTATAGTTTTTATAAATTTCAAAAGAAACGCGTAAAACTTCAATATTTTTATTAAAAATAATAGATAATTATGATCAAAGTTAATGTAAACAATCTTATATTTATCAAGATTTAAGATAAACAATGTATTTTAAACATAATTTGTTATCACTTTAATAAATTATTAAAATTGGAAATATACACTCCAAAAAAGTACTTTATTTCTGTTAGTTTCGTGACTCCACCTTTAATGATAATTAAGACCAATTAAATTTACATGAAAACTACATAAAAAACTTAATTAGCTATAATGGTTCTATTTATATCACTTTTTTTTTTTTGTGTTTTTTATTAACTTCGTAGTTTATACTTATAAAATAATTTAACTTTCTTATATATTTCATAATCCTAATATAAGTTTCAATTATTGTTTTGTTTCAAAATAAAAAACAAAAGTTGTAAAGGTAATACGATTAAATAAATAAAAACAAAATAAGATGGCTGTTGTTATGATTTAGATAATAAAATAATTGATATAAGTTTGAACTTGATTCCTACCTGCATAATATAACTTACGAGTGATGTTAAATTCTGTAGATTGGAGATGATGGCCTTATGTATCGGAATCGAATGCGTATTAGGCTTTGGATAATCGGCTTCGTTAAAGTAATAGTGGCATCTATTGCTTTTATGCAGGTATTTGATGAGGGTATTTTATTAAATTGTACAGTAAACGACTGAGTACTGTATCTTTTTACCTTTGTAAGATTCAGAATAAATGGTTTGAATTTAACCTGTTTATCTTTCAAGTAATCTTTGTAATGTCAACCATCAAATATTCGATCAATTAAGTATCATACAATTATTTGATCGAGATTATTTACGATTTGAAGGACGATTTTATTGTTTTATTTACAAAACAAGGTTTCTAAGTTTGTAAAATATTGTCACAGGATATGAAATAATGTACTCGGTTTCTAAAAAACGGCTCTAATGGTTTTGATTGGAAACGAACCTATTAGAGATTTTTTGAATTGAGAAATTGGTCTGTTAGGGTCTTTTTTCTAACAAAATACATTTTAAGCCTTTTAAAAATAGTTTTTTTATTAGTTTTTTGTTTGTCAGTAGCGTAATAGCTAGGCAAGGGAGAATTATTTACAAATATAATGAAAGAAATTGAATTGCTACAAGATATCATTCCAAACAATATTCTTTTTGATAAATTGTTCGAAAACTAAATGAAGGGTTGACAGAAAGAGCAATATTTGCGAAACTCAATAATAATGTCTAAAGAATTAACAATGAGTACAAAATGTACCATTTTTAGTACTCAGTCTAAGAGCAAACCAAAGGAGCACTTGATTTTCTTAATTCGGTTAATATTTCAGATATGCTACAATATGTATTGAAATTAAAATAAAATGTATGCAATTAAAATGCGATTAAGATGTTTAAAGATTTAGTGAAATGGAACCATATTAGTTATGACAAGCTTGTATGTGTCATTTTCCAAAATTAAGAAGCCAAACACATTTAAAGTATTCTTACAACAGAAGAATCGAAATTTACTGTGGAAAGAAATTAAAAAAAAACATTGAATTCCCTATTAATTTATTTTGTATAACTGTGATTTTGTGTTAAAAATAAAAGTTAACCAAAATCCTGAGCGAAGTTCGGTCATGTTTCTTATTTATTTTCAAAACTTAAATTTCCTTTCAAGTAAATTATTCAATTTAAATATCGTACATTTTATAATGTTTTAAAAGTTGTATAATTTGGTTACTTAATACATGTTTGCATGTAAGTAACATGTAAAACAACAATGGACACATTATTAACTTCTGTTTATTTCATTTAAGTCGAAATAATTTATTTTAATTGTGTTAAAAGTGTTCTAGAAGTTACGTATAAAAATACTAAAAAGTAATAAAATTCGATGTGTTTTTGTTTCAATAAAAATTAATATTTATAACCTAAATCTGAATGAAATTCAGCAAAGCAGTAATTTGAAAAATTACATGGTACATTAAACACAAAATTAATCTAGAAATCTGAATATTTCATATCAGCAAATTACACTAATGTTGTTTAATGCAAATATCACAAAAAACAAAGAAACTATCCTACTTTAGACCAATTTTAAATTTTAATAAATCGTCACACTTGAGTTCTTCCGAATTTTCGTTGGAGCTAAAATGAAAGAGAGGTAGTTTTTTTTTTAACAAAATGGACTAAAGGTCCTAGATCTCCATGTGGTGATGTATTCAATAGATGTATAATAGAGGATGCCAACAGCTGGGGTCTAAAGGAAACTAACATAAGATTAGAGATTCAATATCCCAAGAGCAAGAATATGTATTTATGGACACCTGCGGGCTGGGAAATGAAAGAGGGCAGTTTTGGGTAGACATTGTGTCTACTATTGCTATAGAAAATAAACATCAGTTTATTTTTCTAATATACAATCTTAGTTTTACAAAACTGCCTGATGCATTGTTATTTAACGACTTACAAAGAAAACATAACCTTTTTGAACTTTATTATCTTCAGGAAAATATTTCTTCGTTGAACGATATTTTTAAAATGCAGAGAAAATTTATATATTATTATATACTATTGTTATTTTGTTGTAA
>NEEE01003841.1:109706-125039 GCA_002278615.1 Pogonus chalceus | reverse complement strand
TATATTAAAAAATGCAGTGCATTATTATTATTTATTTAATAATCAATTCCGGAAATTATATTTTAATGTTCATATTATTTGAGTAGGGAAATTATTAATTATATACATTATATATTAATATTTTAATGCATACATATAGTTTTATTTGAACATCCTTTAATTAAGCCTTTATTTAGTGATAGTTAATGAGCGTAATAATTATACTAAGATAGTCCTTATTGTAAATAAGCCATTTTCTAACATATAATTTGTATGTAGAGTTTAGGGATAATAATTATAATGATGAGCAAAGTAATGTTCGAACTATATAAGACATATTCTTATTATTAATATTATATATAAATGAAAGCCGTTAGACTCCTTTATCATCTGTCGTGTATCGTCTATACCGGTGCTTTACAAGTTGCCACCACAGTCCGTGAACTACACACGTAACTTAATTTCGCGCAATTTCGTCGGTAAATTATCGCACAACGTTGTGTTTACTTACTTTGCAGAATAGGCGAGAACGGAAGATAGAAAGTGGAGGACGGAGATCGTGATGGCTCTATGTTCCGTTAATAGTGTTATCGAACGCCATCTAAGCTACATAGTTATTGACTGATATTATATAGTGGAATAGCTGAGTGCCTCTTATGTTTCCTGTTTGCTATTATATACGTTGTATAGTCAATAGAGTACATTTTACTGCTATGTAAGTTCTATTCAATGATATACTTGGGCGTTAATGGTGAATAGTGGTTATCACATTTTTAATTGTACCTACAGCAATTTAAAAGAACTCCCTAGTTATGTTTTTACTATCATGTTCCCTCATAAAGATTTTTATTGTTTAAAGTTGTATAGAAACAATTTCAATACAAAACAAATTTTTATTGGAGATTTCATATTACTATATTAAAAATTAATTATTTAAATTGAATTTATAGAGAGATAGTTTTTTTTAACATTTAAAATATAGTAATTTGCTTTTTTGGTAATTCATCAATAAAATAAATGAATTTTATTTCCAAGTAAATAAATAATTTTAATCAAACAAAATGTTATATCGACAAGCAGAAACGTTGCAATTTCGTTCAAATAAATATTAAAATTGTGCGCCGCACACCAAATCAATTGCTATGCTCACGTGTTTACACGTGTAGAATATATGTAATAACTTGTGCACAGTTGATTTATCAAGAGATCCATTCAATATGTACATGTGTACCTAATGCACTCATGCTTTTTTTATTAAAGGTTTTTATAGATTACCTGAGAAAATTGAATTTGTAATTTTTGAATTGTTATTTCTATCATTTCATATTCTTACCTTTTCTTCATGCGAAATTATTTAAATTGTTTTTTGTTAGTTGTTTCCATATTTAAATATTTTATTTTTGCTTTGCAAGTATGCAGCTAAGTATTCTAAATAGTAGCAACCATACTTAGTATTTCTTATTTTCTTTATTTTTATTTGCCTTTAAATCTATTTATTTTCAATTATTATACATATTTAATTACTTATTGTTAAATTTCGAATAATACAATAATAAAAAGTAACAATAAATATTTATTATACAATTTAAATCGTCAAATTTAATCTATTGAAATATTTTTCCGTAAGATATAAAATATTTTATAAACATTTCACGTATTGCAAACTGGTATTAACATTCTGAAACAAGTTTGGTGGTGCAGGTTATAACCATTCCACATTGCACTCTAGATGCATGTAATTTAACTACATGAGAGTTATTTTATTTACTTAGTTTGAAGTTAATACGGCAAAGTGTTCATCCCATATAGAACAGTTACTATCGGAAAGTGCATCTTTTAAATGTATTGGTAAAGATATACTTGAGCGTACGTAGCTTTATTTAATATTTACATTTTGATTATTTATTAAAATGCTTTGCATTGCTGGAATTTTTTAATCAGAGTAGACTATACTTACGTATTGCAATTTTTAATTACAATTTTTTGTTTTATTAATAGATTACAGGAATTTGTTCTGTTGTAATGATTTTTCTGCATATATGAAACTTTTTATTGTCATAGTTTTTTGAATATATTAAAGAATTTTTCAATTATAATTCATATATTCTGTGTGAGGTTAGTATGTCGTGCAAAATTACTAGTTTTTTGTGTATATGAAGATAATTTTAATAAAAACTGTAAAATAATAACTTTGCATGTACAAACAATGTTTCTCTTCTAAGGGCATGTCTTCGAATTAATAATTTCTGTTTGTTTGTTTTGCAAATGTTTCTGACTAGAAAGCTATGCTCAAAAATAAATGGATACCTAAATACAAGTAATATTTTATATAAATTAGTATCATATACAACATTTTCATCCATTATATGAACATAAATTAAGTACATTGAAAACGATCTCTAATTACACATATTAACCACAGTTGTACGTTTTATACTCATTTCGTGAGTAGAATGTCACAGCAAAATGTTGAAATAGTAATTAAAATGTACATGATGCGAAACTAAATATTACTACGCATGCGTGCACGTTGGAGTTATACGCATAATTTAATAATAATGGCGACGAGTGCTCCTGATGGTAACACTTGTAACATTTTAAGTAATTGCCATATTATACTACACATTGTTGAAACTTAAATTTAATATCTTAATACTACATTTATTTTATGTTTTGATTAAGTAATAAGCAATTTTAGATTAGCAAAATGGGAGATTCGTGGGAAAACGTCGTTATATTATCACAAGATAGCTATCGTAGCTCAAAGTAAAACTTTCTTAACAAATTTTGCTTAAATTAAGCCATTCGATGATCTTATGGTAAAACATTGACATATTTTATTAATTTTGAAGCATTAAGTTTTGGACTAACTTTTATTTTTTTTGTCAATCCAACTTTTATTTCGACTGGTGAAATTCTTTCGGAAGCTTTTTTACCGTTTCATTGCTTTCAATATATCTTTTTGTTATTAATTGCAGTTAAGACCGGTTATATTTCGTTAATCTTTTCTGCCGATACATATTTAATACTTTAACAAAAGTTTTAAAGTCGATTAAAATCTATTTAATTTAAATTTAAATATAAAACAATCTTTTCACTAGTAAATTAACTATTAAATTAACGAATTTTTAACAAAATACTTAAACTGTACGAGTTATATTTTGTTGTCTCTCTTGCTACTTATTAAAAATATAAAATATTTTTTGCAATTAAAATGAGCAAATAAAAGTGTTTGTATCGTGTAGAAATATGAATATATTTTTATTTTAGTTTGAGTCACTGAATATATTTAAATTTCATATTTAATAAAATCTTGTAGTTAACGAAAAACTTCTTATTAATCTTATTAAGAAGTAATATTTGTGTTTAGTTTAATCTATTTATGATTATTTAGAATTTAAATAGTGCATTTTTCAACAGTTTTGTAAAAATATATTGATAACATTTTAGTTTATTAAAAATAAAGATTTTACGATAAACTAATTATTTAAATAAATAAATAATACAACTTTATTAAAAAAATGATATTATAATTTAAAAAATTTTAATTGCGAATTCCAAATAAGGAAAAATAAAAATAAAGTAACCTAAAGAATTGTCTTTAGTTCTACTAGCTCTGAAAAAGGTCTCAAGTTAAAGATATGTAGGTAATTTAGAATTAGTAAGAAATGGCACGGACAAGAAAGGTTTTAATACCCTTGAAGCTAAGAAGAAAAACAATTTACTTTAATCCAAATTATCACTCTAAGATAATATTTTCCCAAAACGTTTTTATAACTAACATACTTTTCTAAACAACAATAAATTTATAGATTTTATTACTGAAGTTACTTTGAAATTAAAAGAAACCAAATATATAAATAAATTTAATACTTTTTCGAAAAGTATTTATGATAATTATGTTTTTGATATAGAGTGTATTTTTGAGGTTAATATAATTTGCTTTTTCTCTTTTGATCAGAATTAAATCAATCTAAATGAAAATAAATATACTACACCAACAAATATTTTGTAAATAATAATTAATCTGAAAATAGATTAAAAAGTAATTGAAAAATGTCAAACTATTATAAATTTTAAATTGGAATGAAATAAAATCCATTGTCAACTTAAAATGACTGATTGTTGTTCGTATCGCTATAAAAATGACATGTTTTGATATATGTTTCCAATTGGAAAAAGCAATATCTTCTATACAAACAAATAAACGTTAAAAATTGAACAGTTTATTGATGATATATTTACTCAAAAATTTTATATTATTGTAAACTCATTTGAGTATAGCGAGGCTATGAGTTCTCTGTAAAATTTAACAGTTATTAGCATGTAATTAACGCTACATATATTGTAAATATTTAATGAACTAAGTAATGCGCAAAACACAACACAATACATACTGTCAACATCCACATATCATCATATTGTTTATTAGCTAGGTAGAGATAACAGCAAATACATGATGATAATTATACTAAATGTATATATCTTTCATCTTACCTATTACAACACAATAGCTGCCTAAAATCTACCTTAGAATTACCACTTAACTAGACAGCACTATATCCGATATACCAATTACAGTTATCCACGTGTTCCTAGCCCCTTGTATACCCGATATTTGCACGTCACTGTTCCTTCCAGGACCCTGTACGGACAATGTGGAATTAATTTAGCTGTAGGGAGCCGTTGGATAACCCCTTGATATGGATAATATGTGCGCCGCTGGCGGTCTGACAGCCATATTCAGTTCAATTCAAACAATGTTGTAATGTTTGGGGTTGTGATGTCTAAATTAGTTACAAACACCTATAGTAAATTTGTAATGAAATTCGTTATGTACATTTGTACATTATGTTTAGATGTATACAAACTAGAACGTAGAAACTATCATTTTTAGCACATTAATATATAAAGTCACATTAAAAGAATACTTTATATTTAACAATTCGTACAATTCACCACCTAAAATAGTTATTCTGCTTATTCGTCGCCACGAAGCAATGTAATTTTTCATCTTCTTAGCGCTTAGTTGGCATATTTCTAAATAATGTAAAGTACGTTGCATCTTTATTTACAAAAATAATTTATGTACTTTATGAAGTTTTTGTTTACATTTGTTAGTTCTTTACAAAGCTTTTGTACACATAGCTACAATAACGGTTTTTTCGGGGAATATAAAACGTTTCAGATCGCTATACATATTGCTTCGTGGCGGCGACTATATCTCTTAAAATTTGATAAAGAATTACACATTCCAGCCACAATAAAATCGGTGGTGACCAATCTGGATACTTTCCTTGGTAATTAAATATATAACAATAACAATATCCTTGACTAAGGGCACTTGCTCAGGATCCATATCGAAGGAGGGGCAGAAAGGCCTCTCAAAAAAAATTATCTCAGTTATTTTCTTAATGATTTAATTGATGCATTTGCGGAAAAAAGAAAGAAAAATACAATTTAAATAATTTTTATATAAATATAAAATGAAATTAAAATTACGGGCAGAAACAATTGAAAGAATAATTATTTTGTTTATTTATTAAGAGCCTACAAAAAGCTAGTTCCGGCCCTGCCTTTGGCCCTCAATTTACGCGAAATATCAGTTCCATTTGATTTTTTTACGCAGTTATTATCGCGTGTATAGAGTTTATAAGTTTAATGGCAAAATTATTGGAAATAAAACTAGTATAAATAATAGAAATATAAATAAACGTTTTACGCCAGTTAAGTTCTTGGATCGTTGTAATAATTAATCAAGTAAGCTTAAAATGATGAGATGCATATTTACAATTGTTAAATAAGTTGAAAAATAATTATTTTAACTAGATTAGAGTATATTTTATTATTTAAGGTTATATCCAACAAAAAATATCTACAAAATATTTTCAGATAAGCGATGCCAAATTATAATATTCTAATAATAACAATAAAAAGAAATACAGTTAATAATTAAATTTATAAATAGTTATTTTAATTTTATTTCAAACACGAAAACTGTTATGACAGGTAAAAACGGGAAATTTTAACAGAAAAAAACATCCTTTTTTGTATTAAATAAGCTTAATACTTTACAATTGGTTTTGAATGGTAAAATTATCTATGAAAATATTATTAGTTGCCACGACTTAATATTTAAAAAGCTGCAAAAATATATTTGATTCACAGAAATTACAAATTTCTAATAATATTAGTTAAAAAATTGTTTACCAAGTGTTTAAGTTAATCAGACTTAATGATGAATAAAATTACATTTTTTTTTAACTTTTTAATTTTTCTTTTGTCATTTTCTACTTCAGCTCGTTCCAACGTGATCATTATATCGCCGTATTACTAACAAGGGAAATATAAAAACTACATAAAAACTTATTACTAATAAAAGACAAGTTCCATATTTTATATGTTAAAAAAAGACAAAAATATTAATCTCTTAATAATTACAAAATTTATGTTCAATAACTTTACGACACGTAAAAAATTCGAATGAATTTTAATAATTTATAAATTTCTTTAGGAAGTAAAATAATAATCTTTCAGTTAATTTGACAATGGTAATATTTCTAATAAATCTTCACAAATTACCTTCATTTTTACTAGATGAAATAAAAATATTATAGCAGATTAAAAATATGAGGAGTAATTAAAATTTATCCCACGTGCGTTTTTGTTTGCCGTTAAAGGTTTTTAATACCCTCGTTTTATTAATTGAGGAAAGAGGATTTTTTGTGGTTAGAATATAAAAAGATGGATCATATTTTTATCTGGTAAATAAATTTCCTGGTGTTAATTTAATCTCTGGGTAATAAAATATTGTTATCTTTCTGTAACTTTTTGATGTGAAATGATAAAGAATTATTCTGGTTTTTTTTTTTTTTAAATTTTAATTGCAAGAAAAAATTAATTCAATTTTTAGTTGTTTCAAATGAATTTGATTTATTTATTGACCTAAATTAATAATTATAATAATAAAGGCGTGTATAAAAAATGATTTCGAAGAAATTAGTCAAAAACATAAACACATGATTTATTTTCCAAAAATATAGATATTTGTAATTTTTATATCTTATGAGAGAATTAGTTTTTAAGTTTCATTAACTTAAATTTATAAGCAAATTATCAAAAATATTTTTTTTAAACTTTAAAATGGTCGTATCTGATAAACTAAATTATATTTTTTATAATATAACATTTTGTGTATGATGTTTAAATTGTTATAATCAATTATTTATTTACTTAGACAATATTTTTCTTGCATTTTTCAATTCCCTATATTGTCTGAATTATCCTTGCTAAACGGATTGCTTGAACTTGATGCCGTTCTGCACTTATTTCGTGTTTGAGCGCGGTCTCGCGTTTGATGTTAAACTTTTATCAAACTTTAAACGCGTTTTTCTTGAAATGACATTTTTCGAACTGGCTGGCAGCAGAACTCTACTAAACCGATTTTGATTCTAATTATTTTATTTTAAAGGAGACAAAATTTATTGGAGCTTGGGCTAGAATCAGTCATTTCAATGACCATTTAAAAAAATTTTGGGCACTTAAAAGTGTAAAAAAGTCGTCAAAAATCGACCACTTTTTTAGGTGGCTGTCATTTTGTGAATTTTTAACAATTTGGCCTCAAAGCTGCACAAGCTCCAGAGAATTTAATGTAGATTTCAGTTTTCTTAGCCGATTTTGTAACAGATGAGCGTGATGACCTTTGTGCTCCCGTCCGTGTACAAATGGTGGCCTACAACGCTCGGACGTCCACCGACCTAGGGGACGCTACAGATTTGACAGGAACTTGAATTTAAAAAAAAATACTCAAAGCGTCATTTAATAAGATGCTGAAAATTGGAAGTTTATGCCCTCATTTATATTCGTGAATTTTTTTTTCAAAAAGTACGTTTTTCTAAGCTTAAAATAAATAAATGCTCCTTTAGAGTAAATTATATTCTTATTCTTAGACAAAAAAAAAAGAGATAAAATAATAAGGTACATATAATGAAAACAACTTTTCTAATTAAAATTAAAATTTCTTTATTTCAAGAGCTTCCATTCAATTCAGTTTTAAAATGAATTCCTTATATTCATACATATATTATCTGAAGTGTTCATTTAAAACTTATTTTGTCAATGAAATAAAAGGAATGTAATTATCATAGTAATTGCCGATCCGTCATTTAGAAGTCTTATCTTGTAAACACGGACTTTAATTTCTAGCTTCATTAGAAATCTCATTTATCAAGAAGAAAAAGAACAACTAAGTAATAGCCAACTAAATTATCTATTGATTAGATTCACCCTGTTGTTTCAGCAACGTTTATTTTCCTCGTCCAGCTTGTTTTCAAAGACAGGTTTATTTTTAGTTTTTGCTTCATTTTCAGAAAAGATAATGTAATACCTGATATTCAACTAACTTTTATTATAATAGAAATAATTTAACCTAACAGAAAATAATATCCTTTTGTTTAATCTTTTAGCGTGACATTAATAAAAACAAGGTCGCAATCTTCTAATGACTGGAAAAAAGTGTTGCCAACATTGTGTAGATAAATTTAGCGTCACTGCATGCGACATTTGTGGTGTAACAGCGCGGTTATTGCTTCATCCTTTCGACATTGTTTCTTCGGAAAAGATTGAAATTCTCTCGGGTTCGTTCATGTTATACTCACGTGTTAGTTCACGCACTTCTTACACCTCTTCCAGCAAAACATACGAATTCTACCGGATTATTAAAATACTCCTGTTACTATTCCAGAAATTACAAAGATGTAATTGATTACATTTAAATATAAACTATTTTACTGTAATTAATTTCATCTCAATAAATTCCTAAAATAACATAAATATTATTCATACAAAGATAAATTCTTATTGTATCAAAATTTTGTTATATTATTTTATGAATTTGTTCCAACAGCTGTCAAATACATAGCTCTTTTGGTCGGCGCCTCCATTGTTTCTCTTTCTATTTTCTGTATCGTCATAAAACAGGAAACGTGTCGCAACCGGCTTCCAATTTTATCCCTCAAACCGTTACATCAAAACGCAATAAAAACGCAGTAAGAAATAAAATATTTTTATGATTCATTTTGGGATTCTCCCATTTTAAATTGTTGCTGTAACTGGATAAGTTTTTCAATGGGGTTAGAAATGAAACAAAATTGTAGCATAAATTTATTTTTATGTTATCCGATAAGACAATTATGTCAAATTTATTTATTTCAAGTTTCTTATAGTAAAAACGTGTTTCATCATAAATTACTTTAAAAAAGTTTTATTTCATATCAGCTTCATGCACAAAAAACAAACTGAAATTTAATCTGTAAGACAAAACAGTAGTTTGAAGTATTAATTATTTAAATTTACATAATAAATTATCTTGCAAATAAAAATGCAAATTGCTCGTCGGAATTTGCAAACGATTTTTCATTTTTTATCTCAACAAAAACTTTCTATGCAAAACAAAGACAAATCGCCCTTTTCATCCGAGCCAATCACTGATTGATAATTAACAAAGTTGATAATAAGATTGGGAAGAAGGAGTATTAAAATTTTGTTCGTAGCGTTGCATGCGACTACTTTTAATTATCTTGTCATCAAGTTTGTCTTGAGTTGAGTTGATCAGAAGGAAAGCAAAGCTGAGAGTGCTGCTGCCATCAAACTTTGTGGACAATTGAAATGGAATTTAATTCTCTTCTTGTTCTGTGAGCTGTAGTTTGCTTGTTGACATTCGATCAGTTGTTCTTGTTTAAATTTGATGTTTTCCAATGAGTTTTCCATTTTAAGTGCAGTTATTAACTAGAACAAATATTATACAACTCAATTTGTTTTACTTTGTCCATTTCGAGTTCTCTCCTAGAATATTTTCGTTAACTTTTTATGTTTTTGTTTTAATAAACAATAAATTAGAATTTATTTTTATTTAAATATTGATTATTGCTACTAGCGTTGCTCGTGCGACGTTGTTTTATTTTAAAATATTTATGTTGAATAAGTCTGGAAGTTTTTCATATTTTATTTTCATATAAATTCTTCTAGTATATGAAACAATCTTTTCCTTTTAATGAGAATAGTTTACAAGTTAAACTGATTATATAAGAATAATAATTTTTAAGATTTAAGATTAAATTAAATTATTAACTTTTAGGAGAACGTTAAACTTTATAAGCAATTATTTTACGTTTAAATTCAGTAATTAATTAAAAATAACTTTATTTTATTTTGAAATAAGATAATTAACTATTGTTAATCAAACTTATTATTTTAAATTAACAATTTTCTTGTACCTATTATGATAAATTTTCTTGCTACTATTGCAGATAATTAAATTTCCTTTTGTTATAATTTACGAAATAAATTTTTTGAATTCCTGCATAATATACAATATGGTGCAAATTATAATTAATTACATTACAACTGCCATTCAAAATTTTTCCATAAATACCTAATATGCTTAAAACAATAGAAATTAAATAAGCGAAGCGCTAAACTGATTCTGTTTAATAAAACAAATCGCTTTGGAATAACAAAAGCTCGTTGTTAGGAAGATGAGTGGCGAGAAACAGGATTAAGCGATGTTCAACCATTGTTGCCAGTGTTACATGAGCTGACGTTATTATTAATTATTATAATTCCCAGCGCAGTGGCTGGCATAAATGATGTTGGGGAGTCAGGAAGAAATTCTCTACAAATTATACACAATTTCTATGCGCCTTGTCAAGTTGTGGGGCTCGACCTACCACGGCCTAACCTCTGACACAATGACCCTATTGCTTTAGTGTTAGGCCTTCGCTATTATTCTAATGTTTATTGAGTTGAAATAAATTTCAACTATTATACTATTTACTTTAAAAATAAACATAACCACTTTTGCTTGTTAAAACAAGTTACATTTAAGTGGTAATATCATGTAATAAAGTACTTATTGTATTAACCACATTATGGTGAATTTATGTGAAATGTCTGACATTTAATTAAATCTTTGCAAGCATATAAAAGAACAAGTTTTGTAAACAATAAAATGTTTTTCCGTATTTAACGCTGCAATGCAACGATAAATTAAACGTGTCCATCATGTTTATCTGTGAGCCAAAGTTAATAGCAAACGCTATAAAGTGGAAAGTGCCTGATGTTCTACTGTCACTTACTTTACGTTGCGTTGCCTTCAAGTCTGTTCCCGTTAATGTCCGTAACTGCAAAGCTTTATAATAGTCGCATTAAGCCAATAAACATTTACTCGCATTGAACAGACGGCAAACATAATGATAATGTTTTAAATAACTAAGAAAACAAGAAAAAATGAAATTTTATTGATTTTATGTTACAAATAATGAAGTATATTACTCGTTTATTTTTATTTTTATGTGATATATTTTTTATTGAAATGAAAGAAGGTTTTATGGTATTGAAATACGATAAAGGTTAGACACAAATAAAAAAATATTACGTATTTTTTGAGTTAAAATTAATTATAATTTATATTTTTGTAATGGATACTTATTTTCCTGCGAAAACGGTTTTAAAATTTATTTGCCGCAAATAATATTTTTAAATCATAATTACAATAAAATTTATTTCAATTTTTATATAATAAACATGTTTTCTCAAGTATCAGTAAACAATCACTTATGTTTAAATATTATTTGTCAATATTCTTAATACTTATTAAGAAAAAATAATAATTATAAAGCAATAATATATGCTTATAGTTAAAAAAATATATATCAAAATTACTTTAAGTTTAATAAAAGCTTTTTTCAGATTGTTAAAAATACGTTTGTTCGTAGATGAATAAGTATTATCTGAAAACAAAGAAATGTTAATTAACTTTGGTTTAATATAAAAAAAAATGTACAAGCTTTCATATCTAATTAAGGATTATTTTTAATGAAAATTATTTTCTTTTAGGAGCGACTTTCATTAATGTAATTGCATAATTTTCCACATGTAAAATATTTTTTGTACTCATGCATTGAAAAGTGTTGATTTGCGTTACCTTAGCAACATCCGAAATTTCTATTTTCCGCATTGTAACCAGAATATCTTACGGAAAATTTCGCAAAAAGGACTCCTATTTCTAAGGTATCTATTAAAAAACTGTATTTATAATAAAAAAGTATAGTTTTTCAAACTTTACTTTTCCTAATAATAATTATAAAAAGTGGTAAATTATTGTATGAAATTTAATTTTTAAGTATAAATTTAGTGCATTTCATTAACACAGTTGGCAACACATTCTGTCTGATTTGACAGCAGTAACCTATGAAACGTCAAACATAACCATTAAAAATAATATAAATAATTAATTAATAGTTTTAAAAATTTCGTACAAAAAATATTGCACATACTTCTTGCGTGAACTTGCTTCCTGGATTCGTTCTATGGCGGCACGAGCTTGCGAACCAGTCGTTCCCGCACTTGGTATGTAAATAACTATTAAAGTGTTTTGTTTTGCACATATTTTCGATTAATTTAATTATATAATATTCATTCCTGTACTTGTAACAACTAGAAATAATATATTTTCAAATAAATATACACTCGCCTCTCATTTTACGCAGTCTATGTTCTACGTGGAGTAAAAATTGCGAAAATAATGTAAAAAAATATATAAGAAGAGTACTGCGAGCTGTCTTTATTTTCGCTTCGCGTTATATGAAAACCGCGTTAAAATAATACCGTATTATAAAAGGGTTGATTGCGTAAACTTGTTAATTTAAAAATTGTTTAAAATATGTTTTCTAACTGCGTAAAATAAAGGACGTGCGTATTAAAATAATTCAATCAGATTCAGTAACACAAGCTATAAATGCGTTCTGTTTTTTCTTGTTTATTAAATTGTAAGTGTGAAAATGATATTAATAAAAGCCAAGATGTAATTACATATTGTCATTTGAAATGTATATACTTCTATTTTCGTAATACAAACGAGGTCACATGCTCCTAATAGTGTCGCGAATATAAGAACAAAGAGTAACGGAGTTCTATAGTTTAGCAAAGCACTCATTCTTGGCTCTTTATGTTCTTCAGTACATTTCAGTTTATTAGTGTTATATACTTCTTAAGTATATTATTTATGTATGTCTTTGATTAAAAACAATATACTTAATGTATGTGAATAGTTTTTATTTGGTTTATTTGTAGTATTAACATAGTAAAATCTGTCAAATTTTTTTGATATATGTTTAAAGTATTGTCTTAAAATTAAAAAAAAAAACCGAAAAAGAGTAATTATATTTAACAATGTTACTTTGATATCTCCAAGAAAATTATAAATGAATTAAGTCAAAGTATTTCAGACAGGGGCACGCTTAGACTGTTTAGGGCCCTAGGTAGAAATGAATTTGAGGGCCTTATTATTATAAAAATTAAATGTCATACTTAATTTTCTCAAAAAGTATTGAAGTATTGTTCAATTAAATAAACCTCTTTGAATATGTTTATTATTTCACCCCAAAAATAACTTTTTACATCTGGGCTATATATTGGAACTTCAGAGCCCCTAAGAAATTGCACTATATGTCCATAGAATAACGTACTTCTGAGTATAGAATATAAATAATTGAACTATATAGAAAAAAAGTGATTCATTTTTTGACAAACCTTATTAAATATAATATCAAATGCGTCGTATATAAAAGAGAAGGCAGAAATTTTACTTTTAATAGTTGTTATATTTAAAAAATATAAATCGAGCATAAAAATATGGTGTTCAATTTTTCTTACGATAATTCAAGGATTCAAATTGATAATATTTGGCAAAATAGGTTCATAGCTATTTTGCTGAACTATACACATCGGTTGATGATATGAGCTATAACAGAGCAAAGCCCGATCTGCTTCGGTTTCAACCCGCGACCCGGCTTGGTACGGCCTCTGCACAACCAGACAAACGACAGCTTCTATGATGGGAGAAAACGTGGGGGCGTCCAAAGTAATGTATTCCCTTTTATCATTCGCTTCGAAGCACAAGGCGTCGTATACATCGGCGGCTATGGCACTTAGTACCATACTATATAGCTGCACCATTGTTTACAAACTGTTGCATTTAAAAGCGAAATCTTTTGTATCTTTAATTACCTTGAATCGTTTAATTATTAATATTTGTTTACTTGGTTGCTATACATACACAAATATAATTATATATAATTATGTAAATTATAAAGTATTTGTTTCAAAAATATTTCAATCTTTCCTTCAAATATTCTGAATTACTTTTAACTTTTATGAAAAACATTCCTAATTAATAAAGTATTGTATATCTTTAGGCGTAAATATTTTCTTTAAAATTACAGTGTATTTATTAATTGTCTAGTTACGCTTCAAGTATTTCGTTTATTTATGAAATTTTGTCATGAACCCTGTCCTCACATTACTTCTTCCATTTCTATAGTCATTCAAACATTGACTTTTCGTTGAAAAGGTGTTTGAACTTTTTCAAAAATTTTAATTAAAATTTTAATTATAATATCAGATTTACATTTGGTATTTTTTCTTTTTTTTTTCATTCGAAGAATATTATTATTTTATTAATTTATTTATTAAATAAGTTCTCAATAAATAAATATTTATTTACGATCTATTTATTTATTCAATTTTTATGTTTATCTTGAAAATTATTTTCATGATATGAGTAAAACAAAGTAAATATAAAAGTATATATTAATTAAATTCATCTGTAAATATGAAAAATTAATAAATGAATCGTTTCGAACGTTATTACGTTGTTTTATAGTGTAAACAAAAAAAATTAACCTCATTTCTAGATTCTTGTAAAATTGTCGAGCAGCAATTTATTAGCTTGCGTCGGCTTATAACATAAATCATAATATATTTCTTCTAAAAATATATCCTTTATGAAAACACATTAAATTCCAACACCCTTGAAAAATAAATAAAAATAATCGACTATCTCCCAAAGGCATCCGGTAAGTGTCACCAGGAACATATATAACTATTAATCACGGAAACGGGTGAAAGCAGGTCGGATTTACCTCGAAACAGAACATAACCACGATACAAAACCGATGAAAAGAGGATTTAGCGATTTTTTGCTTATAAATGGTGATAATACTTCAATTTAACGAAATAAACTTTGTTTCGAAACAAAATGTAGTCGCATTAAATACTGCTGTACTTTTTTATATAAACTATATCAAGTAAATAAATATTATCCTTAGAATTTATGAACAATCTAAGATTGACATTTCCGCACGGGAATAAAAAGCCTCAAGAAATATTACACCATCGTTATCAAAGCTATTTTTATATTATTTATGGTTCAAGCGTCCATTAACTCGGAGTGTTTTTTCAATACATTTTCTTTCTATAGTGCTTCCGTTTTTGTTTTATTGTTTGTTTTTTTTT
>NEEE01003841.1:92680-109517 GCA_002278615.1 Pogonus chalceus | reverse complement strand
GCTCAAAAATTTGAAATTAATTCATTAAATGATGTTTTTCGATTCCAATTCTTTCCAACAAAGTTGATCAGCAACAAGCGGATGTAGAATGGCGAGATCATGCTTTATTAAACTACAATGAGTTAAATTTAGATTCAACAAAACCAGCAGATAAATATTGGACTGAAATATTCAAACAAAAATAATATCCCTTTATTTCTAAATATTCAATTTATAATTACTACATTATTGTGCTTTCTTTGCTCTAACGCTTCTGTAGAACGCGTATTTAGTAATTTAAAAAACATTAAGACAGATAACAGGAATAAATTTAATACCGAAACTGTTACTGCTCTTATGATAACTAAAAATAGTATTTAAAAAAATGGCAATTGCATTACATTTGAACCATCAAAAAAAAAAATGATTAATTGTAAGATTCCAAAATAAATTAAACTATAATATTTTTTTAATGATTTAAATTTGTTTTGTAATATTTTAATTGTTCTCAATAAAATTAATGATGACTATCAATATCTTTATTTTATTTCTTTCAAGGATATCATTATTATTCATTAAATTTAATTTTAAGTAATGTTAAATTTGAATTATCACGCTATTATATAAAATGAGAAATGAGTGGGGATTTAAAAAAAAATTAGTGGGCAATATGAGGATGTGAGCACAACGCTGATTATTATTATATGGATTATTTAATGTATATTTGATAAATTGATTGTCTTTTGAAGTTATAAATAGTGTTTGAAAATTTAAACATTGGAAGCTGGAAATTTATATTAAGCTTTGGAATTTAATAATTTTTTCAAAACGTTGTGGGGTAAAAGTTATTAAGCATTTATATTCGATCTGAAATTTGAATATCAGAGAAATTTTGAATTTTGAAAGTCAAATCAGGTATAAATGTATTAATTTACATTTTTATTGATCATATATGACCGAAAATTCATCGACAGAAATATAAAAGTTTTATGACTTGAATATAGTTAAAACAAAAGTTTTATACTCAAAAATAATTTATTTAGTTTGACATTGGAACTTTTAAAATTTAATTCCTACTGCAGTAAAATATTTAAATTTCGTATTCAAAAAGCTTTGCAATAAATATTCATATAACGAATATTTATATGATAAAGCTACCAAGTTATATAACCAATTCCGAAATGAGAATCGGTTAATAATTTTCCATTTATCCTGCAGAGTGCAGACACAGCATTTCGAAAGCATTGACGTTATAAATTGCAGTTACGTTGGGATTAATATTGTGTATAAAAGTCGTTTATAGACGAAGATAAAACTTCGTAATACATGTTCATAAATTTATAACAATGGAATGATTATAAATTTGGTGGAATTTGTGCGTTTGCGTTGTCATTATTTGGAATATTAAACCGCAGTATCAGGTTTACCGTTTACCGTTTACCGCAAATGTATAACTGTCTGTGACGAAGCATAATTTCGTTTATTATATTGAAAAGTTTCCCAGCTGTATGATATATAATATTTCTGATTAATTTTTGAGTTGTTAGTTAGATATAAATATTCAAATATTATATCATATACGAAATTCAAATTATTTCTCTGCGAATATATGTTTTTGTCATTATGTATATATTCATTAATTCATTAAAATGTTTTTATCAAATATATTCAAAGTATTTCTCGAATAACAGTTAATTCTAATATTTAATTTAGCGTGAATTTATTGATAAAATAATAGAAAATATAAACAAAAAATATTATAAATCATAGAATACTTCTTAGAATAGAGTAAATAATAATTTAATTGCAAAATGGATGTACGTCAAGTAAGCTTAAACAAATGAAAATAAAAACAAAAGAACAAATTTAAACAATGACAGTTACTAACTGATTTTTGATTTTTTATTATGAATAACCATCAAATATCAATTTTATTTCGTTTACGTACGAGCCAAATTCGCTCAGACGTCGTGATCATTGGAAATTTTTATAATTATGTATTTCCTTTTACATAAAGGGAAATTTATGAGTAAGGCTTTAATAATAACGCGTTGATGATTAGTTATAATGGGACGTCAAATAGATGAAACATCAATAGTAATAAGAGAATTATTTATTAAATATTAAAAAACTTCCACAGTTTTTAGTGTAATAAAAAATAAAATAAGAATTATAATACTTCGGAATAAACTGAGCTAGTTTTGATTGTGTATAAATAGTTGAAATGTTTTTTATTTTAAGTTTTGTTTTGTTTTTTAATAAATTGAATTCATTTAAAAGTTTAATACATTTATTTTATTAACAGCTCAGGAATTTTTTTTTTAAATATTGCAAGGTAATTTTTTATAAGGATAGTTATTTTTTTTTGAAGCAACTGTAAATATAATATAAATATATAAACATTTTTAGTGTCTTTTTTGCTTTCAAATATTTATTAAATACTGCCAGTATTTATTTTATTTATTAGAGTAAACAATGAATAATTTTTAAATTAAAAAACAATATTTTACAATATTCTAGAACTCTATAAATTAATTCGGGAAAAATATTGACAGCACAATAATATATTGGTATATATTTATTGGTGCATATCAAAGCGATATAAATAATAAAATTTCAGGAAAAAATATGTTCATTTCAATTCGAAAAATTTTTAATTTATAGGTAAAGCTTTACCTGTCAGTTTATTATGGAATAATGTTATATGAATAAATTTTATATTAATTTATGGTACATGTTTATTTATTTATTGTGGTTTTTAAAAAGAATAATTTAATTGATATTTTATCCTTTTGATTGAATAAATGAATTCATTAACGTAAAAAAAACTATAAAACCCACTTCAATTTAAAACCGAAATTCCAATGGCCAATAATCCTCTCAACAAATTTCCATCGCCTTATAGCGCGTATCCAACTACAGGAACATCCATCACATAGCCTACAGATCCGTACTAACAAATCTTCAGCCCGTAGTGACAATCGCAGCTCTGAGACCTTAGTAACCGTTGCTAGGGATTTCTTACTGCAGCTTACAACCGTCTGACGTGAAGCGAAAGAAACGTCTTGTTACTAGCACATATCTGCCAAGATGTTCAGTTTGAAATGATAAAAAAGAGGCTTAAAATCCTTTGAAGATAAGCTCGAAAAATTGAGACACTTTTAGTATAATCAGTTTTAAAAGACTGTTAGTGTCATTATCGGATAGCTCATGTATCATTATTTTTTCATAGAAATTAATTAAAATATCTTAAGAAATCTTATAAAAAATTCAGTATTGTATTCATTAAACGGAAAGAAGATTATGCTATAGTACAGCGGATTTGATTATTCTTAACAGATTAAAGGATTATATAGAAATTCTCATGCATTTAAATGAGTCAAACTATACGTTGATATTAACCAAGTGTTTTGTATTATTATTATTTCGTTATTATTATAAAATATTACACTTAGTCGTTATAATAATTAAAATATATTTTATTTAATTTCGTCTTAGATAAAAATATAACTTGTAAACCATAAAAAAACTGTGAAATGAATGAACTTTCCTTTTAAAAAAATTCCATCAGTAANAGAAAATGAAAAATCAACAGTAAATATATGTTGATAATGTTTACTTATTAATATAATTTTAATTAGCTAGTGGACTAATTGCTCAAAGTGAAACTCGTACATATCTTTTATTTAATATAGTCATGCATTTTTATATAGAACTAAATATTTATATTCTTACACTTCTCATGAGGATAATAACTCTGAAATTTGAGGTATTTCTAATATAAAGTAAAAACAGCGACAAAATATAACTCGTACAGTTTTTTTTTGTTTTAAAGATCTTCAGTTTTTTAATAATTCTATGTTTTGTATTTATTTAAATATTTCATTAAATTTAAAACGGGTCATCAAAGAAAACTGACATCTATTGATGCTTAAAATTGCATTAATTTCACTGTAAAATGACAAATCATATTCAGAAATTGCAATTTGTAATAAAATGCAATAAAGAAAACAATTAGACCATAAACCAATTGTGATAAAAGTTAGATTTTCCGAAAAATAAAAATTATCCGAAACTTGCTGCATCAGGACGAGCAAGGATAGCTTAGAACTGTTAGCACCAAAACTATCAGAAAATTTCTGCAAAAACATGAATTTCAGGAACAAATCTTGTATTTGTCAAGAACGATTTATTTACATTTTTGTTGTACGAGTTTTACTCTATGCTATTGTATATATGTACATTATTTAATTGNATGAGTTTGTATTTAAAATTTATTTATGTAGGACTTTATTTGAAATAGCTTAAACAAATTGAATTAATCACAAGGTATAGAAGGATCTGCTTAATATTTTAGTCTTGTCCAACTGTAAATTGACATAAACATAGCGAAAATGTGTACAATGAATAATTCAACTAATTAAGTCTAATATCCGAACAACACATAGCAATTGCAATGTATCTCTATTATGTTATATTAAAAGAGATTCCTCTCTCTATACAATACAATACAATACACACAGTTAGAATATAAATACATCAAAACTTAACAATAGTCAGAAGAAGAATAACGACTTGCTATAGCATATTGCAAACGTCAGTTAGTAGCGCATGGCCTGGTTCCTATATAAAGCCACGTGGGAACACCTTCGCCATTTGTGACATCCACGCGAACTAAAACAATGGCGTTGAGCGGTGAGTGGTTTGGGTGAATGCTTCGTGCGATTTACGCTTCCGGCATCCGGGGTACTGGAGTTCCGGAATGAAACAATCTAATGTTTTGTAATCTCATACTTACAACGTGTGGATAGGTGTAAACAGGGATTCTAGATTTTGTTTTAGATGTTTTTATTTTTAAAACGATTGATAATGATTTTATTATCAATCTTTAATTATTGGTTCTATGAAACTCAAATATATTTCGTACTGCATTAAAATCGATTATACAGGTTATCAGCACCCACTGCTACCCAATTAAACAACTATATAGGCTTTATTATCTCCCTTAACGTTCAATTAATGAGGTTTATTATTAATTAATGAACTATTAGATATTCAAACATAAATCTTTCTGGATTAATAATGTTTCCCTGTGGGATACATTCAAATTGTATTTAATTATGTTTGAAATAGAACATATTGACAATGTTCAATTAAATAAGTTAATGAACTAGAAGAATATAAATAAAAATTAAATTCGCTGGTATAATTGGAAGAAAAATAAATATTATTATATACATATAATTGAAATTTTTACATATTAATAGAATTAGTTGTTAGTTCTTGATGTAACATGTTTTAATATAATAATAAATATATATTTATATATCTTTTCTATCAAACAAACTTTTGTTTGTTCAAATACTTATGAAAATATCTTGTGAAACATGTTCCAATTAAGTATATATTCGAATTAATCACAGAATAATTAAATTAAAGTAACAAATAATAAATGAAAATACATTCAAATGAACAATAATTAACAGTTTTGTTATTAATCTTGAAGAACTCTTTATTTGAGTTTAAGAAAATAATAAAAAAAAATCAACTTTAAGATAGACGAATACCAACATTTATTTATTGAAACTTATATTAAAATTAACTTGTTATTTCTTAAATTTTGTAAATTTATTGTACGCTACAATAATAATGTGAACTTTTAAATTGTTATAAACCGAAATTTTTATTTTTTGATGTAATATAATTAAATTCTTTGTTTGATGTAAAACAAAATATAATTATTTATTATTTCGAAAAAATAAACAAGAAAAAGCAAAAACCAATTGTTGCTTCAAATCACGTTTGCAAACAAAGAAACATCAAAGTTAGAAAATTGGTGACACGAATTTTCCAAGCGAAAGAAAATCCCAGAAAGTAAATCGTGAAATTTTCTTGAATCCCCAACAGAACGTTGTATTAGAGCCAGATAAATTGGCACGTAGTGGTTTCACACAACTGTTTCCGTCTTTTTCTATGTAATCTGTCAATTCCGAATTGAAGTATTGTTCTATGAGATGAGAGGTTAGAAGCTCTTGCTGTAAATTAAGATCTTTTACTTATTTTTTTGTTTATATTGTAAGTTTCGACGTTAATTTGGAGTTACACGTTTTGATCGTTTATGTTGTTAATAGAACTTGCAATATTATAATAATATAAACCATAATTACATTGATAATCTAAATGCAATTACGCATAATGGACTTGTACAGGTTTAATAATCATTTTATCTTTAAAAAACTGGAATTTGATTCAATGAATTTTATATTGAACTAAATAAATGATAATATACAAGTTATATTTGCTTCAATCAATTATTCGAGTTATTTTACATAAATTATAAAATTTTTTCAAAATATGACAAAAAAGCGTTGTATAGCGATATTTCAAAAATTAAAAAAAAATTTAATAATAAAAACTATACATTTGAATTTTTTTTCTTTTTTTCTAATTTTATAGGCTTATCGACTTTATGGCTTTATTTTGATGAAAATATTTTATATATACCTATGAAAATGGTCTGAAAACTGACAGTTTTCAAGATATTTAAATATAAGAGGTGTTTTTTTTTTTTTCATGTATAGCAGGGGTCGACAAATGTTTTAGGACAGTTGGCCACTTTCAAAAAAATAATGTTTTTTTAAGAGAGCCGCATTGTACAGAAAAACAGTATTTAGTAGCAGTTTTATAAAAAAATTATAATAAAACTCTAATAATATAATAACAAAAAAAAAATATATTAAAATCGAAAATAACTTATTTTATTATAAAAAATTTGTTGTCATTATAATTATTTTAGTTTGCCTGTAACTCAATTAATTCTAACCATAATCAGGCCTGTGACACTCGGAATTCAGTTTCAATGACCATGAGTAGTAGTTGGTTGTGACGGTGTATCGTAAAATATTTAACTTTATATTAAAACAGTGTAACAACTACTCGTACCAGCGTTGCCCGCGCAGCTCTTATTCAATGTTTTGGCGAATATGACAAAGTGACATCTACTAAATATCACAATAAAATTGAAACTAATGAAACTTCGCCTAAAATTTCTGTATATAATATCCAACTACACTAAAAAAAATCAGGAGATCACAACCAACAACCAACTGTCATTCAAACGATATTTTTAGAGAGTGATGTGAAACCATTTGATTTGGTAAGTGGAAGAAGGATAGAAAAAAGTGTCGCTACTGGTTTTACTTTACTGTGCTATAATTGACTTTTGTTTATAAATTCAAATATTTTTTAATTTTCCAAAAACAATTAAAAATATGATTAATTTATCAACCTAAATTGATTTTTCCTGTTATTTAAGAATGAATGTTTATAAAATTGAACGTTTAATAGCGATATTTAGTATATTAAAAAAATTGCCAAAATTTTTACAATTTTTAGCCTTATATTGATGAAATGATTTCAATTTTATGTGATTGACAGAGAGTTATTTTGCAATCAAAAAAGTTTTCTGTTACTAAGTGAATTTAATGTAAAATTAGATGATTATTTATGCGTTCATTTCAAAAACTCAAAAGTTAAACACAGTGAATACAAAATATCTGCAAATGAAATAACCCCATAACGTTTTCCGAACATTCGAATACATAAAATGATTTAGCATTTAGGTATTCAAAATTCATTCGTACCATGTATACATAGGAGGGTAGGCCATTTGAAAATTGTGAGCAAGATATATGAAGAGCCGTAAAATGCGAAATGTAATAATCGAGTTAGCTGTGAATCGCTCGCTTTTCGAAATTTTCACGTTACACACGCATCGAGGGTTGCGACCGTTTTTATGACTGAAATAATTCCATTTACTTTCATATCTCCGTAATAATCTACCGTTAATTCGCGAAAAAATGTTCTCTAACCAATTTACCGACTAGATTAACAACGTTGTTCACTGAATTGCAAACTTTAACTTCATTAAGTAAAATGTCACTCGTCTTAATTTATAAAATTATTCAAAGAAGAATAACAATTATTCCGTAAAAATCTAATGGATAGTTTCGTATGAATTTAGGTTACAATTTTCAGTTTTTTATTTGTTTATTTTGTTTCTTAAAGTTTCATAAAAGTTCCAACATGTCACATTTTTAAATTTACAGTAGTTTACTACTAAGTTTTGACGTTTTAATTATTTATGTTTTAATAGAATATTCCATTAAATTACACTTTTCAATTGCAAGTTAAATATTTCATAAATACTAAATAACGCAACGTACTGTTACACCATTAAGCATTTTTTATTTGCTGACACGAAATTTTCGTTAGAATTCATAAAACAGTAAATAAATAAGTACAGCAAATTTTTAGGTATTTTATTTTGCTTTTAGCAAATACTGTATAATATTAAAGCATCAGTAATTACATGAATACTTAATGTGTTTGCATGTATTTTTCATTTTAACGTAACGGGAAATTATTGTGTTGATTCTGTTGAAATTACAAAAATTGTCCGTAGAAAAAAAATGTAGGTTGTATAAATGTAAATTGTATGTTGTTTTTAAATAATTTATGGTGAATAAATACGAAATTGGTTATATCAGATGCATTTTATTTGCGAGGTAAATTTATTTATAAAATATTTTATTAATTCTTTTTTTATGTTGCCAAAAAAATTTATAACTCTCGTTGTTTCCATCATATAAACAAGAAAAATGAAAAATAAGACTATAAACTAATTTAAATGACCTCGAGACTAATAACTGGTGGTACGGATACAAGTTTCAACAACTAAAGCAGTTTAATCATATTTTGATGCATTTTATTTGCTTGTCAACTTTATTTAATGAAATATTTTATTAATTTTTTTACTCTAATGAAAAAACTAATAACTCTTGTTATTTCCATCATTTAAACTAGTTTGAATGACCTCGAGACTTAGAACTGGTAGTAAGGTTACAAGTTTCAACAACTAAAGCAGTTAAAATCATTTTTTGGTTTCTAATACCTTTAGTTTACAACATTTTTAATTTGTACATTTATTTATAAATTAATCTTAATATAAAGATTCAAATAAAGTTGTAAGTAATATATAATGCAGTGACACAGTTGCGAAGATAGTTCACAATCGTCCAACTCGTAACGTATTGTTGATGTAGTCGTTTCACAGCCATAGATTTCGAGTCTTGCTCTTTTTATGTTCTATTCCATTTGTGAATTGTGAAAAGTAGTTGATCGGTTTCTTATAGCTGGTGATTTAGATGATGATGTGCGCAAATCTTCTGGGAAAATTATCGTTATATTTCAAATATATTTCTCGGAAAGTAACCGCTTTCACATTTGTCCTTTTTTTTGTTATTACCCATTTGTTATGTTTTATTCACTCATTCAGATAATATGAAAAATTTGTAACTCTCTTATGATGAGTATTATTTCATTTTGATAAAAGGTTTTCAAATATTCCTATGTATATGATATGGACACGCCAAATTTAAGATATTTTATTACTTAGAAGAAAAATATTTAACACAGATATCATATCGCTTAGAAAGCCAGTCAATTTTTTGAGTAATTTTACATGCAGTATGTATTTTTTTATGAAATTATTTCGAAAATTGAGTGTATAATAGCAATATTTCAAAAAGTGAGAATGTACTAAAGGGTTACCTTCAAAAAATTTTGACACATTTTTCTTCAAATTTCTAATTTAAAAATCTTATCGGCTTTAATAATGGATTTAAAATATACCTATAAATATAGAATGGAAACTTACTGATTTCAAGATATCTTGAATTCCAGATTAAGGTGGGGTGGGTTCGTAAACGGGGCCGATGCAGAAACTTTATTTTATATCACTGTATCCCCTTTCATATTTTAGTGAAAAGTATTTATTTGTTTATAAATGGATAATTTTAAAACTAAACAATATAATTTAATAGAATAAAAAGCATTTTATAGCAGATTTGGTAATAATTCTGCTCTTGTCCCGTTGCACATGAAACAAGGTTTACAAGCATTTTAACTCTATAAGTTACGCTCTTGCTCCTTTTTCGGGGGAAAGTGTAGAATAGGTGACATTATGTATAATATCCTATGAAAATGGAATTTTTTTAGAAAAATTTGAGTCCTACGTAATATTAATTCACAAGTAATAACTGTACAGTCGAATCTTTCTAAAGGTGCTCGCTATCTTAGGGTTACAGGATACATTACGTAAAGGTGCTCGAATATTCCCTCACTCGTATTCACGAGCGACAAATCACAATTCAGAGTTTAGTTTAGTTTCCGCGCGCACCCAAGGAGAATTTTTTTTATATATATGGTGGGGAGAGCACCTTTAATAAACGGTCCTGCCCCAATAGAGCACTTTTAGACAGAGTCGACTGTACAAAGCATTTAATGCCGACAGCATTAAGTATTTACATACTAGACTGATAATACATGAGTTTAAAATCCAACTTTAAAAAAATTAGTTTGTAGTAACTTATGATATGTTAATACTTATGAGTATAGTATGGAACTGACCGTTTTCAAGATATTTACCATTTTATTTTAGTTTTTTTTTTTTTTTTTTCGCATAAAATTGAAAATAATATAAAAACAAATAAAGATATTTGAATTATATTAGCACAAATAGATTTCTCTTGCTGTTTTATATTTTTAATTTTTATGAATTTATCTCGAAAATTCAGCAACATTTCATAAATTATAAATTAACTAACGGGTATACCAATTATCAGCTTTATTTTTTTAAATATTTGGAATAAATAAATATCATTAAACAAAGAACATTAAAATTCCCATATCACTTAAAATCATAAATTTTAAATATACTAGTTTCATTTTCAGTTCAAAAAACAATTCTGATTTGTCGCCATTTTCAATTCAAGGTCAAATAAATCAACGAAAGTGATATATTTTGTTGTTTCCGTCCTACTGTAAGCCCAGAGCCATTTACAATGGGGAATACGTCATAGTACCTATCCTCCAGAACATCCTCTAGTGATTTCAGCAAACAACGTATCGTCCACTCTAAAATGGTTATAATCATTATTTACCATACTCATGTTGCTCATTAATCTTAAATACGTCCGCGTAGATATTTTACTACGTTCAATTTCAGAGAAAGTTACATTATTAGGACAATTTGAAATTTTCTTTATATTATCATACTTTAGATAATTACTTTTGTAAATCTCTTTCAGAAATAAAATTAAATATATTCAAAACAAAAAAAAATAAAATTGAATATAGAACAAATAAAAAAACAATTTTTTATCGTTTTCTTTTAAAAGTTACAATAACTTTCTTATTAACTTTTATTAAAACTCTTGTGCAAATTATTTCAACAAAAGAAATAAAATCAAATAAAAATGCAATAACTCGCTTGAGAATACAAAATTGAAAAATACTTTAGGTGAAGTCTTGCTTTTTAATAGAAGCACTAATTTACGTTAGCGACAAAAACTTTTTCAATTTTTTTCTCAACAGTCGCTTACTGTCTAAGCAGTTTAGTTTTTAATTTTCTTTTTTAACTTTATATGTAACTTTATAATTATGATTAAAAATGTTATTTTCTTTCTTTTTTTCCACTTCTCTTATTATATTTGGAAACATTTTCAATTCTTCGTTAACAAGCAATATTTATTACTAATCTTGATAAAAATGATGAATTAATAATTTATAAATAAATAAATTTCAATTTAAAATAATTATATTTAAGAGTTAAATATTCACTTAAATATGTAAAAAAAAAACTGTTTTAAAGTTGACATTTAAAAGCTCAGAGCTTTTTGAACATAAGTTATCTAAATTGAGTAAAATAATTTATAATTTTCCCGAATCACTAAGTGAAAGTAAATTAATTCCTGATCGATTTTATGTCCCGTTTTCAAATTCATTTTGTACAGCTTCTGAATCGAAAGCTGCGACCTGGAACGGCGCATAAATTTCAAAAGAACATTGAATTCTTTGTCTATTGCCATTGGAATGGTCAAAGCACTTCCTGCAAACGATCCAGCAAAACGTTTTAGCAATATAAGTTGCCTAGGATTTTCGTTCGTTTCAGAATATTTGCAGGTTTCGTATTTTAGCAAGGGAAGCTTGTAATTCAGGATCGTGTATTGGTAAGAAATGGTAGTAGAAAAAAATCGAACGACGATAAAAACAAAAGAGGAAAGGATCTATTGTTTTAGGATGATGGTGTCTCATGTAATAAAGATTTGTTTTCTACGATAAACAATTGAATTTCAAATTGTTTATTTTTGTTCTGATTGAGCTTAGATATTTGCTGTGATATATTTTCCGGTATCATTTAAAACGTTTCGTACAAATATAATTTAAAACTTTAAACACATTTAATTATAATAAAAGTTGTGTTTATTCAATGAATATCACACAACAGAATTGAAACTTCTGTAGTTTATTTAGTTTAGGCTAGTTTCCAACTTAGTTTCTTGAATTTTTCCAAGTTCAATTGTTCGATCGATGGCTTTTGGAAGTTTGAATTGAAAATAACATATTTATAATATTACAACATTGTAAGTAAAATTTATCCATTTATATTCACAGTATGTAGTTTTTAAAGTAAGTTTCCTTTTTTGTCTAAACAAGATATACATACAGTGGAGAGCAAAAGTATTCGTACTCTCTACACTGAAAAACTAAAACAATTATAGAAACTATAATTTGAAAATTAAAAATATGAATAGTATCACATTTTAATAAATAAAGTTAGTACATCAATTTAAATAAATATTTTTTTTTGAAAATTCCACAGAATTAATTTAAAAAACATTTAAAAACAAACTACTCTAATTATGAGGTAGCAAAAGTATTCGTACCTTTGAGTACTGTTAAATTAATTTTCCAAGAAAATTTTTTCAATGTTTTGGGAAACATGTTTATGCATGTTTTAAAGGTTTTTCTACATTATTAAAATACTTTTTGCATAAGGTTCAATTTTAAATCAGTTTTATTAGTGCAAAATCAAAATGGGTTGTATTAAAGATAAAAAAGCTACAGTAGAGGATAAAAATGTTATAATTAATAGACAAAAAATAAAAAATTATATCGCCATATAGCAACTTACATTATTTGAAGCAAATTATTGTAAGAATACAATAAACAAAACTCAGAAAATGAAGATACTGTGTACAATATACAAAGAAGTGATCGTCCAAAATAACTAACAGCATTTGAAGAAAGGTTTATTATAAATTTAATTACAAAGAATCTGAAAAATAAAGCATCAAAAAATAGTTTTAAGTTGCAGTAAAGATTTAATAAAGTTTTGAGTATATTTGCTTTAAGGAGAGTATTANACTTCTTTATATATTGTACACTTTATTTTCTTTTTCTGAATTTTGTTTATTATATTCTCTCAATAAATTGCTTCAAATTATGCTACTTGCTATATGGCAATAAAAATTTTAATTTTTTGTCTATTAATTATAACATTTTTGTCCTCTACTGTAGCCTTTTTACCTTTAATACAACCCATTTTGATTTTGCACTAATAAAACTGATTTAAAATTGAACCTTATGCAAAAAGTATTATAATATTGCAGAAAAATCTTTAAAACATGCATAAACATGTTTTCCTTACATTAAAAAATTTTTCCTGGAAAACTAATTTAACAGAACTCAAAGGTACGAATATTTTTGCTACCTCATATTTAGAGTATTTCGCTTTTAAATGTTTTTTAAATTAATTCTGTGGAATTAAAAAAAAAAATTATTTAAATTGATGTACTAACTTTATTTATTAAAATGTGATACTAATCATAATTTTAATTTTCAAATTATAGTTTCTATGACTGTTTTAGTTTTTAGCATAGAGAGTAAAATACTTTTGCTCTCCACTGTATATGCCATATTGTTATCTGTTTCTTTTTATATATCTCTTACTTGTTTTACTTCTCTGATAGAAAGAAAAAAAAATGAAATAACGAAAATTGTAACTTAAAGTTAAAATATGATTGTTCTATTAAATTTCTTAGATTTTCAAGGAGGTACAAAGAACTAAGTAAATCAATAATAATACGAGAAAACACATTTAGTGATAATTATTTGAATAATTAACAAAAACATACTTTAACAGCTAATTAAGCTAAAAGCTCCGTTGTTAATTCGTACAAAAGCAACAAGAAATATTACTTTATTGTATAAATTCTTCAAAAGCAAGAAATAGATGCATCCATTTTTCATGTCTTAGTTTTGTATAAAAAAATCCATTACATTTCTTTTGTATATTTTAGATGAAAAATGTAATTTTCTTCTTGTAAATCGTTGGTTCTAGTATGAATAAGTTCGTACCTATGTTTACGTATGTATACGATTTATATTTGTATTGGTATATTACCCGCATATAAATTTTTGATTCATATTTTCCCAATTCATCTTGTTTCTTTGTTGATAAATAAACAAACAGAAGGAAATGGGTTCCTAGATATTTATTCAGACGTTTTAAATAAATGTAAATAATTCACTTCAAACAAATACTTAGTTATTTTAAGCAAATAAAATGGAGAACGCAATTTAAATGGAAAATGGGGAATTGAGAATATTCTCTCAGTATTTATCTTATAAATAAACAACGCATCTATTAAGTATTGATAGTTCTTAAAAATATAAAATTTGAAGATTTAAATAGGGAATATCATTTATTTTTATAAAATAAAACATATTAACTTATTGTTTAGAAAAAAAAAAAAGAAATTTTCAATTGTTTTGGGTAGAATCCATCCGTAATAAATTTTTAAGGAGTTATTTTAAATATTAAAGTTACCTTTGGGAAACAAATGAGTTATAAACAAAAAAATATTATACTTGTTAATTATATATCTGATAATATTTGACTATAAAAGAGGTTAATGGAAAATTTATTATTTAATCTAGATGTTAAAAGAGAAATTGATAAATACTCGTATAAGCACAAAAAGAAATAAAAGTTTTCTGTAGAAGAAACTAATAAAACTTTGTTATATTAACGTAAATCAAATAAAAGTGAAACTAAACAATGTATTTCCTATAATTGAAAGTAAACTCGTTAATCAATTCATTTTTAATTTAACTTTGATAATGAAAAAGTACAAAGTATTAAGACACAATTTAACTCAAGTCTATAGTTTGCAACTTAACTGGTTAGCTGTGGGCTAGAAACTTTATCCATCGTTTCATAGCAACAAAAGAAAGTAGAAGTTTTTCGTTTTTCCTTTGGATGCATGGTTTGCGCTTACAACAACATTTGATACTAAACTTTCCGATTTAGGTGCCTAGGTGAGGTTAAGTTTGTTCGCGTGTCTTCAGGCAATACTGTGCGGTCTTAGTATCGGTAATGTACGGTACTAAACTTGCTTGCGATATTGAATTTTCTCATGAAGCTGGTGATAGTTCATGGTTGAGTTGTTAAAAACATTGAGAAAATGGAATTGTTTCTTACTCTTTTTCAATTAAAAAAGAATGTTAATTGTCTTAGAGTTGTAAAAAATTTACAATATGACATTCCAAATATATTAATTCAACTAGATTATTGCAATTAAAAATAGAAACGCGGTCTTACTAACCAATGGTCGTTATATCAGTGTTAATAAAATTGAATGTAAAACTTAAAATAACTTTATTATTTTATCATTTAGTTCATATTTCAATTTAAACAAATACAAAAATTGTCATATTTAAGTTTAATAAGCAATGAACATTTTTCGTTCCTAATATATTTTAAATATTTTACAGATTGAAAATTAAAGAGTATGAAATAACTATTTAAAAAATTCATTAAAATTTAAAAATCATGTTTAACATTAAACAATAGCTTAATTACTATATATTACAAATTTTACTATCGAAATTAGTTCAGTTAATGGAAAAATATCACTGAAATTAGATTTATCATCACTTCTATCTCCGACTGTATGTCTTAAACACCCTCAAATTTCGTACAATTTATGTCTTGAGTTTCAAATTTTCTATGCATAATAATTATAATAGTTACTTAAGTATGTACATTGATATTTTAACTTAGTTGATTAAGCAAATGCAAATTTCACCAAAACCTAATACTTTGTTTGAAAATAAGTTCAAATAAAGTAAAATAGTTATTTGTGTATTAAGAGCGCAAAGTGGGACATTGTCGATCGAGAGGTTGTTGCCGCACGACTTAGGAGCGCGGCGTTCTCTCGAAATCGACAATGTCCATTTGCGCTCGAAACACACACAATATTTTTCTATAGTTACCACAATGGAGTCAGCAACTATAACAAAAAATAATAAATTTTACATAACAGGACATTTTGTTAGGTTATGTAATGTACCGACTGAGCAATCATATGTCAGAATGACTTGTGAAGGTAATAAACGTGTGGGTAACGTTATCGAGCGTTTTTTTCTACTTTGTCGCTCTAGAGCGGCAAAATAACATTTTTCGTTGACAAAAGAGAGCGCAAAGTACCTACTTTGTATAACGACTGTAGAAAAAATATATTTTCAATTTGCATGAACATGAAAAATAAACTAAATTTATAGATTATAATCTTATATACCAAGTAAACTTCACTGCAAATCGGTAAATATATATAAAAAAATAATATAGCAACTGTCTAGGGAAGATTTTATAAAAGCTGACATTTAGATGGCAGGTGAATGTTATGGACGAAAACTTAGAACCTGATTTTCACAAATGTAAAAGGTTCTGTATAAACTTTCGATCATCTCTTAAATAGTTTCTAGTATTTTCTTTCATTGATAAGTTGAAAACCATCTAAAAATAAGTGGTTCATATTTCAATGTATCTAATTTTCTAAAAGTTTACAGAAAATCCGTTTTTAAAACTATATCTTTTACTAATTTAAATAAAAAATAAAGATCTTTTTTTGAATTTAAGCTGGTAAATCTGACATATTTAAAATAAATA
>NEEE01003841.1:71293-82260 GCA_002278615.1 Pogonus chalceus | reverse complement strand
AAGGGATGAAGAGTTTCTGACCAGACTCAAGGGCGGGTTCTCTGCCTGGAGAACTATTTGCTTTAGTAAAGTAGTAGAGTACCTTAAACTAGAACAAGTGGCAATTTTATAATGTTGGTGTATTACGAGTTAATTATACATTGGATTATCTGTATCAGAATATCGCTCTTCTTATTAAGTGTTGTCAATATAAATAAACATAAATCGTTCATCTTACTATTAATTCATTATTTAATCTTTTTTATACTCTATACTTTATTATAAATTATATTTATAAACATTTGTTATTATTTTAATTATTTACCATCGTTAAAATAAATATCCGTTACAATATATTCTAACAATTAATTCTAAAACTCACTCAAACTATAAGAAACTGTTAATGTGTCGTCTATTAAAGCTAAATTTATAAAGCAGGAAGAAACAAACAAAAATTGAAACGGAAAAATGACATGAAACAAAAAAAGGGTAGAGCACAATATAGTCAAGAACTGCGCGGGGAAATTAAGTATAAAAGGACTATAATTATAATTATATCCAATATGGCGACTTTAAGTTCTTACAAATCGCCATATAGAACACAAAGTTACGAAACCGCAATAGCATTAAATTCTAAGAATTAATGTAGAGGAACTAATCAAAATAAACTAAAAAAGTTTTCCGAGAAACTTTATATCAATAAATAAAATAAAAACAGTGTATTCGTAACTTACGTATAAAAGCAACAAGCGCTTAATACATTAAAATATAAAACAAATCGTATTTGTAATCAAATTTGTTTACAAATGTGAGTTTTTTTATACGGAAATCAATATATATATATATAAAAAACAAAGGAACAAATCAATGTTATTACATTACTATTGATTAATTTGTTTAATTTAACAATGTGCATGTTTTATGAAAGATACAATCAGATTTTTTTTAATCATTATATATAAATATGAACTTAGTTTAGTATATCATTAATGTCAAAAAAGAAAAAAAAAGTGACATGTCATAAATAAAATCGATAGTATCTGTGGGAAGTTATATTGTCGTTTAGTCTGCAACGTTACAACTTGCATTGTTAATGCCAAGGTCATAAAGTTCAGGTTTATTCTAGCTTTATACACGCAAGAATTACATCAATTTTTTACCTTAACAAATATTTTCTATGTTATGACATATTAAAACTTTATAAAGTAATAAGTTTGTAGTTTCAGGAATTGGGTTTAGTATATTAAATTTTAAGAAAATTTGTTTAAATATAGGTTAGAATAAAATGTAACTTATTTAATTAGGTATAATAAACTTTAATTTATGAAACGCGAGAAGAAAATTATAGTATTTTATTTTAAGATATGAAAATTTCATACTTTCATTTTAAGTGGTTCAAAGCTCAATTCGTACAGTAAATATCTTTCAATTTTAACATTAAAATTTTATTAGAAAGAATTAAAATGAAAAAAATTCACTAGTGTTTTGTCTAACTTCAACCTTTTAGTTTTGTTAACTTAATTAATATTAGGTTTCTTACTATTTCTGATAGTTTCATGCAAGCAATTTTTCTTGAATATTATATAATCATCTTTTATTTTTTCTGCTCTTAACACAATTGATAAAGAATTTTCGGGAGCTTATTTTTGGCTTAGTGGCCGTTTCATTTATATCTTTATACCTTTTTATAATTTATTGTATTGTAGACCAGCTTTTACTGATATTTTTTTTTGCAAATTTTGAGTATGATCAATATATTTTTGTTCGTTTTTTTGAATCATTTTTAAATTTACTATATGTTCTAAGTCTAATAAAAGCTTTAATTGTATAAAATATTAAATTTAAATGCAAAATATAGTTGTAAGGCTTGTATAATTCTTAAATTGACGATCTTTAACAGCATATGTAACTAGTCAATGTTGTTAACAAGTGTAGACATGTTATTATAACGCATAAGTACGAGTTTCACTTCGATTTACTGTATAATTATTATGTTTTTTTGAAGAAAACTAATATTATTTTAATTTAAAGATTTTTTTTTATATGTACTAATAGTGTTTTTATTTGTATATGTTTTCTTCGCCAAGTTCCCGTAGTTCCGTATTTTTATTGTTTGGTGAGTACTAATTTTTGTAATTTTATTATTTGCCTTAAATTAGTTTCAACAATTAAATATCCAAAGAAAAATTACTTCATGTTTGTAAATATAAGCAGAACTGTGAAATATATTTGAAATTCTTATATATAAATTCTTCGATAGTTATCATATTGATTTTAAGATTTAAATATACATGAAAATATCACAGATTTCTAGGATTTCAATTTTGATTTTTGAAGAATATCATATATCCAGTTTAGATTTGCGCATATTTTTATGTTTATTACGTTAATTTATAAAACTATAAATTATAAGAAAATGTTTTATAATTATATTAATACAGGCAATAATTCATTCTAATAATAATATATACTTCGAGAAAATAAATTAACCTTCATTATATGTTGCTATAATGTTTATTAAAATTTTTTCCTAAATAATTATATTAACCTAAAAAGAAGAAATTGCCTTAACCATACGAACAAGTTATGACAAGCAAAGCCAGTGAAGTATAAAATATTAAGTTCGCGTAATATAATATATGGATTTTTTTAATAATTTTTATGAAAATAAATTTTTAATGAGCACTTGACATGCAAAGCGTTATAAATATGTTACGAACCTATAAGTGATGAAGGCAAACACAAGTCCCACTAGAGATATACTGCTCCCCAATACAATGAGCAGTGACAGTATATTTTCCTCGGTGAAGGACGTCTCCCCATGGGGGACACTAGCCCCCGTTTGCGTTAAGTTGAGGAGATCTTGCATTTGGTTACTATTTTTTATATATCTTAAACCATGTAATCTGGAAAATATAATTCAAATAATTAACTTATTTAATATATAAATAAATATTGGGGCCGGTCAATTGGGGGTCTGCTGTGTATAGTGCGTCTGAGCTCCCGTCTGTAAGGAGCCCTAAAAAGAGAATTATAAAAAAATAATACAAATAAATTGTTTTTAAGTGCTTTACAGAAATTTTTGCAACTAAGTTCCGACGAAAAGACTATAGTTAAAAGATTAAATTAATAAAAGCTTTCAGGTTAATATTTTAAAGTGTTCTTTGATCTAGTAAATGAAACTACTAAAAATGTAAAAAATAAAACATTTGCTTTATAATAAATCATTAATTATATATTGTTTGGAAAAAATAATTGCTTGAAAGAATATTTATTATTAAATTTTCACTTTAACTCAACAGGCTTGATTTTTTTCCTAGTGTTATCTTATCTACTTTTTTATTTTTAAATAAAGAATACCATGGATGCCTTTATGATTAAATTTAATAAATATTTATATAGCGAACAATGAAGAAAAAAGCTGGGTTATAAATAATTTATTTGTATTTGATATATTTGCAAGTTATAAATCATGGGATTGAATAATCAAAGAATGATCCCAGTATAGTCCTTGGGGTGTGCAGAACGTCAACCACTAGAATTGATGTTCGTTGGAGGTGTCTGCAACCAGCCGTTGTTGATCTGACTGGTCTCAAGTGTCACTGTAGCGTCGCACTTGGTTTGACCTACAGAAACAAATGGCAAACGGGTTGTTATCTTTTGTTTTGTTGTCTTTTTTACGTGGTCAAGTGAATTTTTTTTCACCACCAAACAGTGTTTGTGGCGGTAAGATGGATGCGTGAAATCGTGCTGATAGAACTGTTCTACAAGATAAATAATTTCTCCAACGAAATGTTGCTTTATACGTAATTTTTTGTGTCAATATTTTTATACTCGCATCGTCGTAGGTTTGAGTTACGATTTTGATTAAGTTACCTACTAACTGGAAATAGGTAAATATTTGACTCGGTCAGTTATAGGTTGTGTGTTTGCGTAGTAGGCGGTTTTTTCGATTATCTCTTAAATAAGTCAAATGTTTTCTCTTTTTAATTAAATTTTCTAATGGTTTTTTATAAAAATATAAATATTCACTCATTTTTTATATAAAAAATTATTTAAAAAGGTTGTAAATAAACTAAATTTATAAACTGGTGAAATTTTAATTGAAATTACACATTTTAATCCTTTCTTCACATATTTATTTGTAAAATAGTAATGACTAGTAATTAATATTGGTACTTATCAATTAAATATATACAATTTGATTCTAGAATACTACGACTTATTTTTAAAAGATTTTATAAATTTTAGTAATTGATTGTGTACGGAAATGGTGGCGAACTTATAACTCGTGGATCAGACACTGACCCACGAAGGCATTTAAAATGACCCTTGCATTGATTTTTACATTTACATCATTATGGAGAGAATAGATCGTTTTTAATACCTCCTCACTCCTTCTTACTTACTTAGTGACACAAGGCGAAATTTAAAATATAATGTAACAAAATTTGACTCGCTTCACAAAAAGGTACGCCATCACAGGTCACAAATTTAATAATCAGTTTTTTTATATTTTTACATCATTTAAACTAAAATTCTGTCCGATATTATTATCAGTGAAAAGATAAAGCCCAGTTTTTATTTATTTTGCTACTACTTTTTAGTCGAAATATATATTTTGTAGCTGATAAATAAATTTCATTTCTTTATTGCTTAATATTATACTTTTTTTTATTTTGTTTTATTGATGTTTACATGATTTTTTCTTATGCAGTTTGAGAAACCATGTTTTATATGTTACATAGTTTATATGTATACATGAAATTGTGCACCAAAATGCATAATGTAATGTATATGCTTCATAGTTTTTATAAAGTTGAAGTTTTCCACAATTTGTTGCCTATTTTTTCAAGCGAGTACATGCTTGTTTTAAACAGAACTTTATGTGATGCACTAATTATTTGAAAAATCTTTTANAAAAGCAGCCATTGAAAAAAAAAAGAGTTGAAAATCGAAACAATTGTTTGCCAGTCAATATAATTATAGAATTTTATTCACTTTATTTGAATTAAAATGACAATGTAAAGCTTTTCTTGGAATTAATGTAAGTGATAATGCTACATTATATTCGAATAATTACATTATATTAATTAAAACTCGTCCGAAATTAATTCTGTACTTTTAGATTTTCAGCAACATAGTTTTTGTTCCATTAAATAATTAATGTCATTATTTTAAACTTCTAGAATTATATTTTAAAATACTATATTATCTTTCTGCTTATTATATTTAGAAAAAAAATTATTTTCAATAAATTTAATTTACTAATTCTCTGTCATAAACTCAGCTAGAAACTTAATCTAATTAAACAATAAATTTGAACCAAAGTATAATTAATAATAAATGATATGATTAACTTAACAATGTTAACATTAAAGAAGTGATTTCGTGAGTGTAAAGTTTCAAAAGTAATATACATAATCTGAATGTAGTAAGTTTTTAGTAAGATACATCATCTTTGGTGTGAGTTGAAGATGAAGATTGATTAGTATTTTATTATCCGTCTAGCTGGCATGTTTTATAAAGGTATATCTTACGATGATGGATGAGAATGGACCCTTTTTCTTACATATTATAAATCATAATTGATTTGTGCTCTCCTCGTGACTTGAATTTTATATGTTTGAAATAATCTCGCGTGTATTCGGGAGAAAAATCTTTTATATTCAACAAGACCTCATGAAATTTTGTCATTGTGCTAATATTGTTTTTAACCTTCAACTGGACGCGCAGTTATTTCAAACGCTAGCAGTCAAGCGAAGCCTTGAGGAAGATATTGGATATTTAAGGGATTTAGGAAACCAATTAATAAAAAAAATATTTATTGATTATATCTTTGGAATAAGAAACTATTTGTTGACAAAAATTCTAAAATGAAATTTAAATTATAAAGTCAACGTTTGGCAAGTTAAAATAAAAAAAAAAACTTCACATTACTTTTAAATTAAAAAAAAATTATTTGGTGGCACCAATTTTACTTATCTATAAAATAAAAACAAAAGCTATCTAGTGCCTCAAGGCGCACTAATAAAGGTGTAAAATAACTGAATGTATACATAATGAACGATTTTATAACAAAAAATGTGTTAAATGAAAAACGCGACCACTTGCAGGTTAAAAATATAATCTCAACAAGATTTTTAAGATGAATTACAAGGTAGAAAAACTTTTCTCCATATGCGTAACATCTTCGCTTCATATGTCTCTAAAACCGATATCTCAACAACTTTTTCATCACTGAAAACTTGAAATTTCTTGCACTCTATTCAAACTTATATGTCTTGGCCTTTGCTCCAACTTAACCAGAAAACTAAAAGTAAAAACTTGCGAAATTATTTTCGAGTAGATATTCTTCTTTACAACTTGTAAAGTTTGGCTACATTGGAAAGTCGAGAGGATCTTTCAAAAATTTTGGATGTTTTTTACGTAGAGCTATCTTTGGTAATTCCATTTATTATCTTTTTAAAAATATGAATGATATGAATAACAATGAAAGGAATGTGATGAAATAATTTTATAAATAAATATTATCTTTTACGTATATACACTAACATAATATAGTAAAATAAACAGGATATATGAGGTAAGGTTCATCAACATGACATACATACATACATACATACATACATATGGAGCATATGTAATGAATATATGTACCTTCGTAGTCAGGAAGCGTGTTTTCCGGATACTGTGGTTGCCTTGAAATAATTCATGTAAATGTGGATGTGTTGAGGTTTCGAAAACAGCAGCAAAAGCATTTAGATAAGAAAACATACAAACGTACATCAGGTAAACTGCTTTAGATTTACTTTAATGATCTTAGCGAAATAATACACGTTTTATCTTGAAATGAAAAGGTGTTTACAAATCGGAAAATTGTGTTCTACATAATTAAATTAAAATCATTTCATTTGAAACACCCTGAATATGTTCTGAAACAATTCTATCGTCTCCACTGAAATTCAGCCTGTCATTATCGGGTTCGTGTTGACCACAGATGCTCACCACAAATGTTAAAGCTGACAATCATTACTAGAGATCATGTAGTAATCGGGATTATTTCAATACATATTAATTATTCAATACTAAGCACTTAGCAGCATTAAACAAGCAAATCATTTCAATAAATAATGTTATATGAAGAGATAAGATTTAAATAAAATAATATTTAATGATTTTCCTTCTTTTTAATTTTAAAATGATAATGTATATATAAATTGCTATATAATATGATGTAGTAAATAAGGACTGAATACAATAAAATGGCTATTTATTAGCTTAATTTAATAGTATATTATTAGTATATTATTAAGAGGTGTTAAATTTTTGTTAGTGTGAGTATTTTTTAATTCAATAAAGTACAGTAGAGCCTCGATAATAGGTACAAACTAACATAATCATACTCCTGCTGGGACTCACGGAGTGTTCGGATTATAGTATGTTTAAAAGTAAAATTGAAATAAAAACTAAGAATTTTCGGACAATTACCTTTATTTAACTTCTTAACCACAAAATAAGTTTACTTAGTCGTAAATTAATCTATTTTAGTTGTAGACCAATCAAAAGTTTTATCTCTCAATTTAAGAAGCAACATTTGTTCGGACTACGAGAGGTCATCAGTCCAGTCAGGGCAGTTCGGATTAGCCAGGGTACGAATTATGGAAGCTTTACTGTATAATTTGAAAGTTTCTGTAATGTTTATATTTATTTAGTATTTTTTTTCTGATAATAGTCACAAATATAATAGTTTTGGAATTTATATTTGCTTACAAATGTGACTTGAAGGTTTTATTCAAGAGTTTCTGGTTAAAACCAACAATATATGTATGTATACTTTTGGATAATACGTGAAAATTAAGAATTAATAATACTTTTTTCAAGGGGTACGGTTAATATAAAGTTTTTGAAAAACATGTTTTATATCATATACGTTTTTTTATAACATTATTCTGTTGATAATTCATTTATAAAAAAAATCTATTTTAATATTTCCTTAAAATGTTTATTTTATTTGGTATAAGAGCGGTTTGAGAAAATCGTTGTCTAAAATATCAATAATTTGTCAAATATAAAAGGTTATTTTAAACGATTTGAAAAATATTACACATATTGACACTGTTGCTTACTATTAATTTAAATAAAAGATGTATATTAGTATATTTATTATTTAAGAATAGTGATTTTTTGATTTTATTGATTGTAGCTGCATGTAATATGCAAATAAATTCTTAATTATAATTTATAAATAGCAGGACTATTCACAATCTGTCTATAAGATTATTAAAAGCTACGAGTGCTTGTCAGTTTTTTTTATAAATATAGAAGTTAATAATTTGTTTTTATCTGATTAGTTTCGTTAAATATGTAAGCCATAGTGAAAAACCAATGTATTTATTTATATAATATTTAAAACTAATGCGAATTAAAATTTAGCAGTATTAACACTTGTTAGGTTTCTTATTAACAGATATAAAACCAAGCCTGCAATGTCATATATTTTATAATTGATTTATGAAATTTAATAATTATCTGTATTTCTAAATAATCTAAGCGTTAATACCCCAGATGACGCACCGAATGTCGCACTGCGGTCAGATTCCTCGAGTCTCACAGCACAGAATGTGAACCTTGCTTCAATGCGTTTCATATTTGGCTTATAATATGCCAACTATGCAACTTACTACCATTATCCTTTTACAGCAATATTATCAAAGTTTTCAAATCTGAATTATAACACATATACGTCACGTTTAAATCCAACTATTTTGTGATTAATTCACAATTTGTTACAAACTATAAATACTCGTGTTACCGAGCTATATTTTTACTCTTAACATGCGGAGAAAATCAATTTTTCAAACTTAATAATTTTAGTTTAATTCTGAATGTATTTTCATTGCAATATTGGACCAGTTTGTTTTCATATCAATAATTTACAACATAACCTTAAATATTGTTTATTTAACTGGTAAATATAACTAGTAAAGCTACAAATATTTGATTTTGTCAATCAGCACGTACTTGTTTATTTCAAACCTAATTGAAATTTGTTAAAGTATTTTATAGTTAACATAAATAATACATCAAGATGTTTCTTCCATTTTAAGGAAATTAATTATACATAGTTTTTTTTATTTCGTCCTCATTATATATTAATAGATATGTCATTGGAAGAATTGAAATAATATAGGTTAGAGTTTAAATTAATCAATACTTTTTCTGTTTTTAGTACATTAAAATGAGGAAATAATATAGTTTATTTCAAAAATGTTTGTTATTTAAAATATATTAATATTTTGTTGTTACAAAAAGCTTTTAAAGATTTAAGTGTATTTATACAAAATATAACGATTTTTACGGTATAAGTTTAAGTGCTAAAAAACGATAGCTGATAAAATTTATTAGTATTTTTCATTTTCGTGATAGTTGATAATTAAGACTATACTTTAGAATATAGCGTGTAAAGTAGGTGCATGTCAACATTCTGAACAGAAAAATGCATAAATCTTTTAGTGTAAAAACCAATTTTCGATAATATATTTTGTTTGAATAAATTATAATTCACTAATGATATTAAATTTTCATAAAAATTTCCATTTAAGATGCATGGCTAAACAAATCAATCATCATTAACATTTACTAACTACGTAGCGAATGGTAGTCAGAGTTCGCTTTTAATTAGCAAATTCGTTTTTCCACTGTATAGGTTAGGTTGACCTGTCATTTTCATCATCCAGTTAATGAATGAGTAAGTCAAAAATGATGTGAACGGTCAATAAAATTATTACCCGGTCATTCCTCTCTTTTATTTACATTATTCCCGATTTTATCATGCGTTTTACCCGAAAAAAAGACATCATTTATATTAAATTTGCCTGTTAATTATTAATTTAATTTATTTTACTTCATTTATATGAAAAATGAGCTTGGGGACTTCTATTATTTTGAAAAATGCTTTATTATCTAGTCTAGTTCTTAAAGACTAGATAAAAACCAGTTAAAATTAATAATTTATCGTTTTGGACTAAATAATGACAAATCAATTGATTTTTAATTTACAAAATAAATATTTAATAATGGAAAATGTTTTTACACATTTTTATTCCATCTATTAACCTTCAAGCGGGCGTGCAGTCATTTCAAACGTAAGCGGACGCGTGTAGTCTTTAAGGGCCTCTAAGATATTTTAGGGATTAAAACAACCAATTAATAAAAAAACCTAGACACAGTATCTTTGAATTGGGAAACTGTTTCTTACCAAAAATTGTAGCTAATTCTAAAATAAATTCTAAATTATAAATTCAAAGTTTGGCAACATTAAATAATAAGAAATACAGCAGTTTTATTATCTGTATGTATTCATCTCTTCATTGTAGATTAAAGCTTAATTTTGGTTTATATACAAATGCATTATTTTTGAATAAAAAAAAAAAAAAACAATTTTGTAACACAAATCTTACTTATACATAAATTAAAATGAAAATGTTTTGTTGATATTAAGAACTAAGTTTTTTTTCTACATAAAAGATATCTACAGGTTTTATTCTGTTAGATATTTATGATCGTAAATAATATTTGTAACAAAAGGAAGTTTAAAACAAAAAACATAAGTTTATTTACAAAATCTAGTAAACATAGCAAGAAATAGTTATTTGTGTATTAAGAGCGCAAAGTGGTTGTCGATTGAGAGATTTTCTCGAAATGGACAATGTCCATTTGCGCTCTAAATACACACAAGATTTTTTCTACAGTCACCAGAAACTTTAAGAGATATTTGAAATTTGTTTTTGGTGTTACTGTGACGTCACACATATTGCTATCTTTGCACATTATAGCGTGTGGTGCGGAGTGAGATAGGAATATTAGTTTCGCAGTGACATCATATTGATATTATATATCAATTGTAGTTAAACTGAACACAATTGATTTTTTAATATCCTTTTTTTATAAATTAAACGAACTTTATTTTAAAATAATAAAAAAAA